>SNQJ01S0033301.1:76859-87347 GCA_010110895.2 Picea sitchensis | reverse complement strand
ATCCCTTTGGTAAAGCCGTTGTCCACTTTCTACCATCTATGTTCCCATCAACTTTTTTTTTTTAATCTGTTACAGCAATTTAGGTCTTTGGGTACTCTTTTTTTTTTTTTTTTAATCTGTTACAGCAATTTAGGTCTTTTGGTAACTTTATTGTTCTTGGGTAGTGTTGATTTACATAACATTGGATCCTATGCTTTTCTAGCGTTTTATTAACGCTTGTATATGGACTAGTGCTTTTTAAGTATTATGATGTGAAGGTCGAATTTGCTTTGAATACAGCAGTGTACTTGGGGATATGACCCACTATCACTTCCAGATGAAAAAAAGGGATACCATGTCTTTTGTCTTTTGGATTATTGGCCTCACATACAATGCATGGTTGTGGAAATACTCCCACCATACAACTTTTAACTTTTAGAATGCTTATTTTTAGATTTGATAATGATCATTATAATACTTTTAGATCAATTAGGTTTATGTATAAATAAATAAAATAAAATGATTTTTTTTATAATATTATTTTTATGTTTTAAGATGGTGTACATAAAAGAATTTTTAACCTTATATATATATATATATATATATATTTATTGATGGTGTTATAGATACTAATAAACATATATTAATCTAATTTATGGATAATTAATTTAGAATGCATGTTTTTAAATTTGATAATGATTATTATAATACTTTTAGATCAATTTAAGATCTATGTATAAATAAATAAAACAAAAATGAGTTTTTTTTTTCTATAATGGTATTTTTATGTTTCAAAATAGTGTTCATAAACATAAAAGTATCAAGATCATTATAGATATCATAAATTAGAATATTTGAAAAGTAGTTAGATTATAATGTGTTTAATGTTATGTTTTATATTATTAAGGATATAGAAAGTAAAAAGAACATAGTGCTCATTCTTAATCTTTTTTTTTATACAAATTTTATAAACTAATTTATCTTCATTAAACAATGAGGATTCTCACTATAAAAATCATTACACTCTTATGAATGATGGTTAGTAAATGTGTAATAAAGTAATTTATGTGGAAAATAAATACATAGGGTGAGTGCAAGTTAATGATGGTCTCTCATGACCAGTTAGTGACAATGCAATCTGTTGACTTGTAGGGATTGTTCAAGGTACTTTTACAATGGATTTGAATATGGTGTAAAAAGATGAAATGTAGGAAATTGAATTAGCTTTTGGAATATCTAATTTTTGTTTATAGAAATTGGGAATAACTGTGTGAAATTTGATTTTTTCTAACATTGATATGTTATTTTTCTAGCAAAATATAAGATATATGTCTTCCTTAGTGCATGTGTTGAGTACCTTAACAATGCAATTTCCTTCCAATTTTTTTTATAATTGTAGAGATATTTTCATAGAAAAAGATAAGGTATATTTCTTTGTTAGTGCAGGTGTTGAGTACCTTAAAGATGGAATTTCCTTCCAAAAATTTGTATACTTGTAGAGATATTTTTCTAGCAAAATATAGTACTCAAAGATGGAATTTCCTTCGAAAAATTTGTATACTTGTAGAGATATTTTTTTAGCAAAATATAAGGTATATGTCTAGTTAGTGCTCATGTTAAGTACCTTAATGATATAATTTCCTTCCAAAAATTTGTATAATTATAGAGAACCCATTGTTCTAGTGCAATGTATTTTTTCAAAATCTATAATATATATATATATATATATATATATTATGAAAGTCTATATATCCTTGAAATGACAATGCCTTTGGTTAGTGTAGGCCATGAGAGTATTAACATTATAAAAAAAACTATTATTTTTAGAGTATAGATATCGGTCTCATATAGTGCAACACATAACTTATTTTAAAAATGGTTAAGGTGACAAAACGGTATATCAAAAATAAAAAGATGTACATGTATTTTAGGATTTTTAAAATTATATATAATGGAATCTCATTGCCGACTCCATTTTTGTCTGTAGTTTCATCAACATCAAATTTTTGTAGCCTATAGAAAAATAGCGTCAAAAACTGTAACACCCCATTTCTAAACCCCTGACTATATGTAATTGATCATGATTAATTATATCATGCCATGATGTATAAACATGGTAAAGTGTATTAGTGTTTAAATTGAAAATGATGCACAACTCACTGATGGGTGAAGCCTTTAGTACTAGCCATGACACCATGAGAGGGATTAGTGAGGGGAAAAAATGTTATTTATGTGCAAAATACCCCAAGTTGCCTTAATGAATGATGTGGAGGAAATAACCATAATTACTCTAGCTTGTAGCTGAAGAAAATCAGTTAATGAGAGGGGTTGGCATTTGAAAAACCAACCACTCCTACTTAACACATGTATGGAGAGTTGGGTGGACATTGAGTACCACCTTGTTTCCCTAGGTTGACTCGATTTTTCCTTACAAAATAAAGGACCTCTTGAGAACCTTTAGGGAAGAGATATACATGCAAGATTTTGGGAGAGAAAATAATGCACAGGAGCATGCAGAAGAAGGAATTTCTGGATTGGAGAGAAAAGAAAGGGGTGCTTGCGAGAAAGACAACACATAGAAGCATAGATGGCACATTATGCAGACATGAGAAGAAGGGAGCAAAGACATTAGTGTGAAGAGCTACACCTGCATGAGAGGAGATCTCATGAAACTGAAGAAAATGCTTGTGTGGGAGTAAAGGAAGCTTCAATACACAAACCATAGAAAATAAGAGCTATGAAATATTCCTAGAAAACGAATGGTCACGCTGGAGCATAGAAGACCCAAAATCTAGAATCGGGCAAAAGAGGGTCACGGTCTTTATGTTTGCTAGAAATAAATGAGCATTGGAAGGGGAGGGAATTGAGAGACAATGAATCTTTGAAATGAATCCATTGTGTAGAGGAAATCCAAATGGAAAGGAATATGATAAATCCCATGGAGGTCTCGAGCTCAGTGGGAAAGAGGGGAAACTTCTATTGTTTCCAGTGGAGTGAAGGAGAGTAACCTACCTCATCCATTTCATGACTTTTTGAGTCAATTTGTGAGAATATCTTGGTGGTATCATGGCCTAGCATATGGGTGACATATTGCTGAAGTGATTGAGAAACCAAGCCTATGGTCGGGTGGAAAATCACTCACCCATAGTCAGTTGGGATGTCTACAAATTGTAAACAAATAAGTATCCCTATGCTCTGTGTATTGAGTATAATAAATGATTGGTGCATGTATATGCATCTATAAATGTGTAATCTTGTTTGATGTATTGAGTGCTTGTATCATTGGTAAGTCTGTGTGCTTGAATAACAATGGAAATGTAAGAATCAATTAAGATTTTCACATATGAATATAAGAAATTTATGTTTGTTCTGAAGGAAAGTTAATGGTTGTATGACTATATTTTCAGGTGTACACAATAGTAAACCTAATGTATTGGAGTTTCCCATGAAAGGGAACCAGATGTATAAGTCAAGAAATGAATAGTAATTTATGAAAGGAATGGAGTACTGTAACCTCCTTTCTAGTGATTTATGAATTAATTGGAAATGTCATGAAGGGGTTGAAAACCATGGGAGTAAGTTGAAATCCCTTGTAGGAAGGCACAATGGAAGGTTGCAAGACTATTAAGTCCAGTATTGAACCTTAACCGCTCGAACCCATGTATTTACCCGAAGCGATTAGTGGTCATTGATCCAGAGAGGCGGGTCGATCTTGACCATCCGTGGGAGGACTAAGCGGTCTGGCTAAGCATTGTAACAGACCTCATGAAGTCACCGGAACCCAGTGGGACAATTTTTTGTCGTTGGGTTTTGTGGTTGTTACCTTACCTGTTATTCGATGAAATCCCTATGTAAATTATGAAAACTCCCAACTGTTGGATCAAGGGGAGGATAAACCCCTACTATAGGATCTCCACCAGAAATATAGAATCATAGGTTGAACCTCGGTTATTCAGGTTATCAGATCCAGAGAGTATCAGAATGTTTGTGTTAAAGGGACTTGTTAAATACCTGATACCAGATACCCGGTGGGGAAGGGTTCCTAAACATTGTTCCATAACTCCCTTGCATTTATAACCTAGAAGAGAGAGATAGGAAGAAATCGACATGATGTGTCATGCCAACATGGCATCCATAGTGCTATAGGGAATGACACTTTTCAACACTTGGTTTGTGGGAGAATCAAGTGTGGGCCTTGTTAGGCATATCACCTTGGATTGGTATCCTTGATATATAAACTATCAGATCCGAAGACCGATGATTCTTGTCCATTGATATTCCTTGATAAGCTTAGGAGGGAGGCTAATTCCCTAGACTACCGGACCCACAGACTACTAGAGTTTTCCCACGCCAATTTTCTTCCTTGCATTTTCTCGATATCTGGGTGCCCAGTGAGGCATGGTTCTAGGTGGATTTCCACCTTGCCTTTCCTTAGTACAAATTTTATGAGTTAAGGAGGTTAAGTCATGAATGAGTGACATCATGGTGATGAAGAGTGTCGTTGTGGATGATGCTTGTCGACATTTGATTGTGCGAGGCGAGAGTGGGCTTGACTGGGCATGAAGACCTTTGATTCAGTGCCCTTGAACCCCAACCATCATATCTAAGTGCTGAGAGATCTCAACTATCTATTCCTTATATAAGCTCAGGAGGGAGTCAATGCCCAGGGTATTGGACCCTTAGAACCCCGAAATATTTCCAAGACTTGTTCCCCTTTATGTTTACCTGATACCCGATATTTAGATACCCAGATGAGAAGGGTTCCGGGAAAGGTTCATCATGTTACCCCCAAACTATAATAAGGTTTATATCCTTTCTTCCTTCTTGTGTTGTCCCGATATCCCAATACTCGGTGGGGTAGGGTTCTAGGGAAGGTTTCTGACCATTAACTTTGTTAGCAAGTGAGTGAGAAGACATAGGAGACACGTATCAATGATGTAGTAGAGCCAATGCAAAGTGGACAGGTGTTAGCACTTGGTTGGAGAAGCCCTTGTGTTCGATGATGATGTGTATTGTCACGTCATTCCACGTGTCACACTATGGTTAGTACACATGCCACTATAATACTGTGCTACGTGTCAAGGATAATCAAGTCCAAGCGCAAAGTTTCGTACGAGGTTCGAAGGTGAGATGATGTCAATAACCATGTCATGATGCCATGTCAATGCAGTGCCCGGTCAAGGTACTGGGTGACATGCTAAGTGGCATGCCACGTTAGGACCATGTGTCCTTGGTTCCAGTTGGATCATTGGATCAGAAACTCAGGGTTTGCATAAGTATAAGTTTACCTAGGGGCCCTATACCTCGGTGGGTTGGTACTGCGGTGGGTTGATACCTAGGTGGGCCGGTACCTTGGTGGGTAGATGTCTCAGTGAGACGATATCCCGGTACCTAGATATTTTGATACCCCCAACAAGCTGATACCCTGAGATATCAAATATAAAAAATGTTTGAGTGTCGAGAGTAGAAGAGTCAAGGACCCAATGAGCCAAGGGTTTTGGTGGGTCAGTGGCCGATGCCACACCAAAAACCATGTCAACACTAGATGGTGCCACATGGAATTGTATAGGTGGAAAATTTCCATGTGGACTTATGGTGGTCTTTGGAAAAAGAAGGTCTGGAAACGTAGGGCTGGTACCCCGGTGGGTTGATACCTAGGTGGGCCGGTACCTCGGTGGGTAGATGTCTTAGTGAGTCGATATCCCGGTACCCGGATATCCTGATACCCCCAACAAGTTGATACCTCGAGATATCAGATATCAAAAATGTGTGAGTGTCGAGAGTAGAAGAGTTAAGTACCCAATGAGCCGAGGGTTCTGGTGGGCCGGTGACCGATGCCACACCAAAAACCATGTCAACACCACATGGTGTCACGTGGAATTTTATAGGTGGAAAAGTTCCACGTGGACTTATGGTGGTCTTTGGAAAAAGAAGGTCTGGAAACGTAGGCCATAAATTTTGATCCTGAGCTTAGTTTCGAGCATGGTTATAATTGTTGGAAATATCTCGATGAGAAAAATTGAATATGGATTCAGAATTGGAATTTAGAGGGGATAAATAAATTTGGTCTTGAGAAAGGGAAAGAGAAAACCAGTACATCCCACCAACCTAAGAGAGGTTAGGGGGTTGGGTGTGTTACAAACACAGATATAGAGAGGTATTCATAAAAATAGGGGTTTTATGTATTTGTATACCAAACCACTAGGTTTGTCATCCTGAACCTAAACTTGAGGAAACCAAATCAAAATATATGTACACTAGAGATTTCATTCCCACCACAAAAAAATCGAATTAAAACCAATGCACACACATTCCTAGGAATGTGTGCAAGCTATAAGAATGCACATGCACTCTAGAAATGTGCACATGCTCTTAGTCCTTACTTCCTATTTGTTTCCTCATTTTCCTTTTCCTATATTGAACTAGACCCTCATACCCACCTCCCCTTGTCTCACCTATATACCCCTCTTCTTACCCCTCCCCTTTTTCCACCCATATCCACCTTCCCTCTCCACTCACCTCCTCTCCTAGTTCCTTCATTCCATCTAGCACCTCTCTCTGCCCCTCTCTCCCTCCCTCCCTATCTCTTTGTCCTTCACCTATCCCTCTCTCCCCCTCACTCTATATGTCCTTCCCTCTCTCACTCAATGTATCCCCCTCCCTCTCCGTTCCCCACTCTCCCCCCATTTCTCTCTCTTACAATTTTGTTGACATATTTCCTTGCAGGATTTATAGTAGTGATTATTTAAAAAATTAAATCTTTGAGATATAAAAATTTTAAAAAGGTAGGGTCCCTTGAATTGAAGTAGTGACAAGACATTGATGGATTGAAAGAAAGTGACATCATAACTGTTTGGAGGTGCAGATGCAGTGAAATCAAGGGTCGGATTTAATTATGATTACTATGAGATTTTCTTCTCATAGATGATGCAAATGTGTGAGAATGAACCATGCAAGTGTAAAGTGGAGAACACCACCTTCCATGCTCTCTCCCCTATTTTCTCTCTCTCCCCTGCATAAACCCCTCTCCCACCACTCCCTATTCACTCTTTCTCTCTCCCCCTGTCTCATCCCCCCACTTTCTCTCTTCCCATATTTCTACCTCCCTCTCTCTCTCTCTCTCTCCATCTCACTCTCAACATATCCTTTTCTCTTGTTGGATCTATCCCTCCATCCCCTTATCTCCCTCTCCCCCCCCTCTCTCTCTCTCCCTCGCTCTGTATCTGCCTCCCTCTCTCACTCATTGTATCCCCCTCCTTCTCTCTCCCTCACTCTGTATCCCCCTCCCTATATCACTCATTGTATCCCCCTCCTTTCATCTCCCCCACTTTCCCCCCTTTCTCTCTTTACCTCTCTCTACCCCCCTTCCCTCACTAGTACATTAGGCCCATATTCCGACAATTTAGCGATGAATGTGTGTCACAAAAATGTCTCAAGTATGACGAAGCCTTCAACCCATTTTTTTTTGCATCATAGCCATCGCAAGTGCGATGGATTATGGTTTTGTCATAAGTTTGATAGATCTATTGACCATCGTAAGAGAGACAAATAGTTTCAATGTATTATCGACAAATGTTCGTCGCAAGATCGTTGAATGTCCGTTGTAAGTTCTTTGTAAGAGAGACAAACCTACGACGAACTTTGAGCAGAATAAACTAATGTCCAAATCCATTATGGTCATAGGTTCATTGTACGCTCGACCAATGTTCATAATAAGATCAAAAAACCTACGACAAACTTTGAGCATAATCAACCAATTTCCAAATCCATTGTATCGTAGGTTCATTGTACAATCGACCAATTTATATCATAGTTTCATCATACGATTGACCGATTTCCTTCATAGGTTCATCATACGATCAACTATCCTCAAAAGAACTCTGAGAACAAACGACCAATGTATGAATCCATTTTCATCGTAGGTTTTTCATACGATCGATCGTTGTTCGTCGTAGGTTTTTTGTAATATTGACTAACCACCGCCAAAATCCTAGTATGGTTCATCGCAAGATCGACATACTTCCAACGAAATTGAATTAATTCTGATGGTAGTGGAGTTCGACTCCCAATATTAGTTTAGTCGCACTTTCGACGCACTCCCAAAAGTGCGTCTAACTTTCAATGAGGTTTTCAGTAAATAAAAATAAATAAGTTTGTCAATGCTAGGTGCATTTTATAATTGAATCAATGCTGACCTCCACTCGTATTTATTTTTTTGGGTGAGGGTTTTGGAGCACAATATGTCTAGGTTATTAATGAAGGTTTTAGACCACAAATACTTGTTGAGTCTCGTAGAATGTAAAATTACGCAGGAAAATGGATTTATTTGTTTATATACAATCTCTTAATTGAGAGTTCATGTTTTAACTAAAAAATTGTTTTAATCTCTTCATTGAAACATGTTTACACATTCATCCAACCTTTCAATTTGTAGTTCCCTTCCTAACAATATCTTAACCCTAAGTACACTTATACTTTCAAATGAATACCTTTATATATATAGAGACTATCTCAATAATAAATGTCCTATCTATCATAAGAATTCCATTATTCATTTGCATAAGAATTCCATTATTCATTTGCATAAGAATTCCATTATTCATTTGCATATAGAGACTATCTCAATAATAAATGTCCTATCTATCATAAGAATTCCATTATTCATTTGCATATAAACTAATTTCATATTCAAATTCCATACCATCAATCTATTCCAATATATAAACTCCATAATCGTTAATACATTGCATGGATGATATAATTATATTCTAGTTTTTTTCACACACATGCATAAAAAAATTCATAATCAAATCAAGTATTCAATCTAGAGTTTCTCAACTTAATAACAAATAAGGCTATTTCTTGGAAATGTACCTAATTGAGGATTTAGGTCTCTTCTAAATTACATGCTATTTTCACATGAAATAATCACTTATCTTAAGAAAAAATAGAACTCTAATTCTAATTTAAAAACATTCTACCCTGTATGTGATATGTTTACAATTGATATCTATTTTCTCATATATTCAAATTAAAGTTACTAATTAGATTTACAATAAATTTGTTGAGTTGCTAGATCCATAAGTGCAGGTCTAAATTAACTATTGTAAATGGACCCCCTCTTCAAGCATACATTCATATTATAAACTTCTACTCATTGATCCCTTTTTCATTCACAAATCTCATGTAAGAATAATTATGGTTATTATCTATGTTACTAATATGTGCATGCAATAAAATGAACTATTATACAATGACAGATTTATCCTCTGAGAAACAAGAAATCTGAATTATACTTTTAGAACAATCATCGCATGCTACAAGTTCATCTACGATAAATAATCCACAATTTTGATACCACTAACTAATTTCAAGCCCACTCTTTCATTCAAGCCTTGCATTATAGAACTATATGAGAACAAGCAACTAGAGGTAGTTTATTATTGTATCTTGCATACCAGCCTTGAAGTTATTTACATGAATTGTAGCAGATTGTAAATTGTTTGGGAAACCTTGTTGATGAAACATATAGTCTATAAGCCTACCTTTTATGGATAAGACTAATTTTTGAGACACCTCAATAACCTACATATGAATTTCCTTGGTTTGTTTTGTATTCAAGAGATAGTCAATGAAAACATAATGAAACTTACACAGTTGGATGGATAAATATTGAAGGGATGGCTTAACGACTAGCTGAAATGCTTCTTTCCCCCTCACTCTAGATGAACCCACTCATATTTTTTTAGGGGGGAAAGTTAGTGAACATAGTTGGAAATTCAATTCTGTCAATTCAATTCCAACACTTAAATTCTATCATCTCAATTGCAATAATTCAATTACCTCAAAGATTCAATTTTCTAAGTTATAAACATAAAAATTTCAAATACATTGTATACATAATATACATTAAATTACATTAAAAAAATAAACTCAATCGTAAATTAATTAAAATATACAAGTGTTCATCTTGTATTCATTATAAATTTTACTGAAAACCAACTATAAACATAATTTGAATTATTTAAAACCATACAAATGACTTATATAGTTCAACTTTTGCTTCATTTTCTGCTTCAACGACTTCAATGTTGTGAGACAAATTTATTTCTGTTTTTAGCAAAATATATTCCAAATTACAATCAATTATATTAGACAATATTTTTTTGAATTCTAAACATAATCTATAATATGTATGCATACCTCATTCGATTTCTTCTTATTGAACATCGAGATGCAAATCTCTATTTACATTATCATCACTTGTCCCTTCAACTTTTGCACATTCTTGTTGCTTTCTTCTATAGTACTCTTTCGCTTTTTCTTTATGAAAAGTTGTTAATGTTTATGCCATTATTATAGTTCTTTGCATTTCAATAGATAAGAGCATAATGAGAACAAGATCACTGAGAAATACACATTCACAAGAGACACAACATTTATCCTGGGAAACCCTCTAGGGGAAGAAAACCCAGTAAAAACTTCCTTATCATAAATAGCTTATACAAT
>SNQJ01S0033301.1:7007-72673 GCA_010110895.2 Picea sitchensis | reverse complement strand
TTATACAAGACTGGCACGTGTGAAAGGTCACAACTGGCAGGGCCGACCTCTCACTCTGGGTGGTTAAACCCACCTTTAATTAATTTTGGGTCTTCCATAATAACTGTTGGGGCCGACTTCTTATTCTTCCCTTTGTAATTGTCTGATGATCAATCCGCAAAAGGGGATTTGGTCCTTATACAATTACCGACATGATTAATCCTCAATGGAGATTAATCCAATAACAATAATAATAATAATGACATGATTAATCCGCAATGGGGATTTAATCCAATAATAAAATAATAATAAGAATGCTCTTCGCAGTTACATTATTTCAACAAAAGTATCATCTTGAGTGCAATCATATTTTCTATTGTCGTCCCTTTTATTTCCCATGATTATTCAATCTGTAAAGGTTTGAAAAAAAACAACATTTTATAACAAGAAATATAATTTCAAACATCAAACTTTATAGCTCAAAAAATCTTTGTTAAAAAGAAATAAAATAATTAATTTTATAATCATCTTAAAAAACTTGGAAAAAATTTCTCAATAAACCAAGTTGCTTTCAAAGAAATTTTGGATAAAAAGTTGATTTTAAACAAAAGTTAAAAACACATTTGATCTTGAAAAAATTTGCTTGAGAAAACCTTCATTATGACACAAATTATTCAAAAAAAATATTGACTTTGAAAGGAATTGTTTAAGAAAATTTACCTTAAAAAAAATCTCTCTGATATAGGAAGAAATTGCTTATGAAAACCTTCACTTTGAAAACAATTGTTGAATAAAACCTTCAATTTAGAAAATGTTGCTCCCAAAAAAGAAAAAATGTAGAGTGAGCTTGTTGTGTGTATTTGTTAATAGCATTTCAACAGAAATTATTTATATCTTTTAATGCCAAATCAATGCATCCATTTTTTTTTTGGCCGATGGATGTTTGTGTTTTCAAATTTTCAGTTGAAAATGGTTTTTCAGCTGAACATTATCCATTCTGTTAAATCTAACTTTTGGCCAAAAAAAAAAAAACTTTCTGCCTAACTATTAGTTCGGTTGAACACCTGCAACTATGGCATTGTTCAGAAAACTGTGAGTTCTCTCCATCTTACTCCAACTTTCAAAGGAGCGGACTCCTTAAAATACTATGAGTCTAGTTTCAGAACTAATACCAACATTTTTATAATTGAATTTACTTTCTTTTGATACAATTTGTATTGAGTTTAATTGTGTTTTAGTAATTTTAAATAATTTTATAAAAACAAATCTCTGCATTTTATTTTTAGATGACATTTTGATTCAGTGAAATGAAAAATCAATATCTACAATAATACACAGTGGAAAATTACGGAAAATTTATATTACAAAACCTTTCACTATCTTCTTCAAAAAGCTATTTTTAGATTTTACTTTTAAATAAAAATTAAGGTAGATACATGGTGTCATACTAAACGTGTTTAAAATCTATAACTTTTTCAGATTGATCAAATTAAAAAAAAAAATGTAGTAATTATAATACTCATCCGTTAAATTCAAAACTATAGTAATACATTAATAGAGTCTATTTGGATTGTTACAACATAATTTTTTTTCATTAACAAAATTTTAATAATGAGTACATTCACACACCAAAACATAACTCATAATCATTTCCTTCATTTTTAAGGAACATACTATCAAACATTTGCTAAATTGACATATCAAATGTCAATAATTGTTTTTTGAAAAATAATCAATAGAAACCTAACAAAATTTGTGACAAGTTTTACTTTTATTGTAAAGTTAAATTCTAAATAAAAAAAAAATACTTTTGTTTACTGGAAGTTGAAAAACTTGTGAAAATATAATTCATTTTCTCAAAAAAAAATAAAAAAATAGACACCCACATTCATGATTTTACTTAAGTCCAATTAATTTTAGTTTAAAGGGAGTTTTTTGTAGTATTTGCATTGCTACTAGGTCGAGTGAATAAAATCAAATCCGGGCCAAAGATATGTAAGCTATACTTCCACCAGTTGGCATATCTTTTTACTTAGGGGAAGGTGGTAAGGAACTATGGATCTATAGACAATATGGAAAGGAACTCACAATATGCTAAGGAATTACATTTAATGGGTTTTATAGCAAGAAAGTGTTTGCATTAATAATGTCCTTGTATAATGGACTTGGGAGGGATGGAGTGAGTTGTCTCAATGTCATTAATGCAATAGTGAGAAATAGATGTATTGTCCTATGTTTGTGACAAATCTTGTTGTGGATAAGTTATCTTATCACAATTATAGTGAGATCCAGTGTAGTTTAGTTGCCTATATTGTCATGCATTTATCCTAAATATATTGATCTTATTGAGATTTACTTGACTGTCTAGGTGATTTTAGGATGGAATTTTGTAGGAGATGAATGGTGGGGATGCCATCCACTTTCTATTGTGTCAATATTGACACAATTACCCTTTTGAGATTGATTTTCTATTTTATTTTCATATGAAACAATTGTAGAGTACTTCTCGAGCTTTATAGAGCCAAAGAAAAAACTACATAGAGTGAAAAACTTACTTCGTAATGGAATTTCCATTTGGGATTTATAGATTTGGAACTAGTATATTAAATTTCCTAGTGGATATGCAATTGAAACAATGTATTTGTGAGTTTTACAGGTTTAGATCTAGACCATAATCCATTAATAATGGAATTTATGGTATGATAGTACATGAGTCTTTGTTGAAATAAGAAGAAAAAACTTTAGTGAAATAATGCTCCCATTGTTGATCCAAGTGACCCCATTTTCCTTGAGGATTTGTTTGATCCATGGGTGAAGTTTGCAAATAAAATGAGCATATGAAGGTGTATGTGGAGGAATTATAGATTGTAAACCTTGATACCCACTATTTTTCTAGATTTTGATCCAAATATATATGAGGAATATGTAACAGATGGTAAGGGACTCTATAAGGTTCATCTTATGTCAATATTTAGACCATTATGTAAATAGTGCTTTATGATCTTGTTGGAGGTTATGTATGTTGGAATATCTATTTATATGAATAAGTATATGTGGTTTATACTAGTTCATGTGCATACTAGAGGGTACCCGATTCACATGATATTAACATGTGTGTTAAGCACAAAGTAGTGAGTTCTAAGTAGGGGTACCCGATTCAAAAGATCAAGAAAGTTTTGATGCTATTGGCCTCACAATGTTGGGCATGCGGGAGTTGTGTAGTTGTTTCTACAACAAGTGCTATAAAAAACCATTCATGTGGATGACATATGTACCCAAGGGATCTCTTTAGACTGTGTTACATAACCAAGAATATCATCTAGTGTTATGTAGATTCACAGGAAAATAATCAATATTTCAAGTATGGGAATTTTATAATTTTGATGGATTTCACTAAATGGGTGGAACCAATAGGAATGAGCCTACCCAAGGATGATTTGGCACATTATGTTTTATCCCCATTGTTTGAGGCATTGGGCTATGATCCTAATTATAAGTAGAGTAAGGTAGTGTTTGATGAGGTATTTGATAGGTATTATCAGGCCATGGTGGTTGTGGCATAGAGAACATAGAGGATACCTCACATTCTGATAGAGGAAGATGGAAGATGTTATTAATTTATGGTTGAATTCCATTTTTTCTACATGCATAGAATAATTTCAGAAGGAAATGCCTCCAAATATGAACTACTTGAACCCCTTGACTTCATGTTGAACAACAAAAGTGTGGAGAAATACTTAAGTGTAAGACTCATGAGGTAGAGAAATAAGAGAAAATTGTTGATAAAAAGAAACTAGCAGACCCTCCTATAGATACTCTGAAGAAGTGAAATACATCACTTTCTACTACCGCAAAGGAAACCTCCACCAATGTAATAGAAAAAAATGCATGCAATGATGAGCATGAATCAGAAGGGAGAAGTGAATCCAATGAAGAAATAGTCCTAAAGGAATCGTATTGACTTTCTATGGTAGTTTTCTATAGTAGAAACTTGATACACATACCTTGGAAATGGGAGGATATAAATATTAAGTCACAGATGATTTTGACAGAGGTTTAAGGTCCTAAAACGTATCTATTGGTCATAAGGTGGATCTTCCCCATGATACTATCTAGATCAATCTATGCCAAGAAGAGAACCTGCTATAATATGCGTACACTAGCATACCATTTGATAGGGTTCATAATCAAACATTTGTCCCCTCAATTCCACTAAAGACGAAGGAATGATTGACTCTAATTTTGACCAAGAAGACATATATGATCATTGCGGTGGTTAAGGATATTAGTGAGAAAGAGGTGCATAGTTTGATTGAGTCTCTAGAGAAATTTGGATTGTTTGTGAGAGTTAGTGAGTTTAATTTATATACCTCTTTATACAACTACCTAAGGGCACATTCAATAGAAATAATAGAATAGAGACCTATAAAGATAATGGTAGTTATAGAAGTACACCAACATACCCTAGGGGGTACATATAACTCATTGATTTCTCTATAAGAAACCTAATCTGGATTTGAATTTGGATATGGTACATGAAAGGAAGATATGGAATAATATAATATTCTTTTTATGTAAAGGAGGGAAATTCCTTTCAAAATTCCTTTGGAAGAATGTAGAAAAGTATAATACAAATAAATGGATCAAGTCGTAATTTATCATGTGATCGATTTGAAAAATGTACCCCTAACCGATTTTTCTACAATGGTTATTTCAAACAAGAGTAAAAACACACTCTTGACATCATAATAATGAATAATACCTACAATATATACACGTTTAGAACTCACTAAGAACCCATTATGATTGATTCAAATGAAATTATGCTAAGAGGAGTTCCTTGGGTTTCCAAGGAACATATTGATCTTTAGTAGTTAGATCCCTATACATCCCAATCTCTTGAAGTGTAACATAACTCCTAGTTGACCCAATGAAATCCTTTTCAATTAGAGCTATTGGCCCAAAGATAATTTCTTAAGGTATTTTCCAACATCTGATAAACATTCATGGAAGGAACCCACCATGAAGGATAAGTATACATTGGTGGTTGTAAGCACTTAGTACAACTATGGAATTTGGTTGCTAAGACCAAAAGATTAGTGATCCATTTTCTAATTTTCTTTTCAATTCATGGACCACCACCTCACAAAGATCTTTAGGCGAAGCTTGTAATGCAAAGGGTATCCAAAAAAATTGAAATATATCCATGTTGAATCTAAGACCACCCATGGCCTTTAAGTCAATGTGGAGTTTGCTATTGAATTTGTCACAACTACACGTTTATTACTACTCATTTTGGCCTCCTTCTAATAAATCTTATGAAACGTTGACACAACTACTAAAAACTTCTTGTGGTATAATGTAGAATTTTCAAAGGATTCCATAGAGTAAATTGGAGCACATGTTTCACCCACAAAGAGATAAGGAGCTAGGGGATTATACACATGGAAAGTCCCAATGGAAGGATTAAGACTAACTAATGATCCAATGTCAATTTAATGTGAATGATTCAAGTGTTTTTCAAGACATATAGAAGGCATAGAAGATCCAAAACAAAGGCATGATACCATAATTTACTCATGTACATTACCTTGTTGTTGGAATTTTAAATGTTTTAGTTACACAATTACAATTACTTAATCCAATAGCAATTGTAGTAGGATCACTGAAAGATAGAAAAAAATAGATACAATAGAACACAAAGATTATCTTGGGAAACCCTTGTGGGGGAGAAAACCCAACAACCAAAACCCTCAATATAGATTCCTTCAACCAATACAATGATTCGCTATATCTCTCCAAGAAAGACCAAGACCAAAACACCAAAAGAACTAGTCTCCAAGACTTGTGCTCTAGACCTTCTTATGTGCTCCAAGATACACACAAGAAGTGTGTGTCCAAATGATAGGAATCTATCCTATATTTATACACAACAATGTATCTTGAAGAGACATGACTCTTGACCTAACTAACCCATAAAACAAGGCCGACTAGCCACAATTGGGATTTTTACAATTATAAGTAAAATACCAATAATATAATAATTGTTGTTGAGCGGATTTGTACAATATAATTATAATAACCTTTTAAAGGTTTGACTAAAGCAAATATACAATAATATATTCCGTAGTTACACCAAAAATATTAACACTCCCTCTTAACTAGGAAGGTATTATTTCCAGACACAGACTCCAAGTCTGATACCACACGATCTCACATCCATTGATTGTTGAACATGTGAATCTATACATCCTCGAATATCCATAGTGCAACATGAATTCAACCCATGCAACCAAGGTTTGTGGGTAGCTCTCAATAACTACAACATGTCCCCAGGACATCCACTCCCTATGATGCATTAGTACCTAATCATGTGCACTCCTATCTCAGTGCCAACCCTTTTTTCATGCTAGATGAGACCCACCAGACTCAATGCCAACCATTTTTCATACTGGATGAGATTTTTCCATACTCAGTGCCAACCCTTTTTCATGTTGGATGAGTTCCACCTGTCACTCCCTCTGAAGAGGGACCACACCAAGCTTGTCCCTAAAGTACTCGAACTTCATCCTCAACAACATCTTAATGAACACATCCGCAAGCTTATCCTCGGTAGTCATGAACTGGAGACTCACTACTCCCGTTTGTACCATATCCCTGACATAGTAATATCTAATCTAAATATGCTTTGACCTGTCATGGAACACTGTGTTCTTTGACAACTTCATGCAACTCTAGTTGTCACACCAAATGCAGGTCACCTCCAATCCGGGACAAAATAAACCAGACAATAGCTTCTGAAGCCATACTACTTCTCTTCTCACTACACATGCTACCACATACTCAACTTCAACCATACTGAGTGCCACACATGACTGATTTCTAATTCTCCATGAGATCATACTGGAGCCAAGACTGAAACAGTATCTGAAAGTTCTCTTCCGGTAAGGAATACTTCCAGTTCAATCTGAATCTGAGTATCCATACAATCCAAACTCATGTTTAGATCTATACTAGATACCATGATCTAGAGTACCCTTAAGGTACCTCAACACATGTTTTGTTGCAACCAAATTAACCTTTCTGGGTTGCTCCAAATGCTGACTCAGGGTTTTCACAAAAAAAAAAATATATCCAGTCTTGTGTTCATCAAATACATCAATGAGCCCACTATCTTCCTATATAAGGTAGAATCCACAATCTATGAAGTTGTATCTTGCAACAACTTAATATTTGATACCATTAGGGTAACCATGGATTTACAATCCAACATCTCGAACCTATTCAATATTTCCACATCATATTTTCCTTGATTTAGGAGAATCCCATCTGATCTCTACCAAACTTCTAGTCCCAAGAAGTAGTGCATCATTCCTAAATCTTTCATCTCGAATTTTGCGGCCAATTTTCTCTTACATTCAGTGATGAGATTTTCTGCACCTGTTAGAAATAGGTCATATACATACAACAATAGAATCATTGGTTCACCATCCTCAACATTAAGGTAAAGGTTAGGATATGCATTGGTCTTGGTAAAACCCAAGCCCATCAGAAAATTTTCAATCCTACCATACCATGCTCTGGGTGCCTCCTTCAATCCATATAAATCCTTCTTTAATATGCACGCATGAGTCTCCCTATCATGTGTCTCGAATCCGAGTGGTTTCTCCACATACACTTCCTCTTTTATTTCACCATTCAAGAAGGTTGTCTTTACATCCATCCGGTGCACCTTCCATTTCATCATAGCAGCCAATCAAAGTATAGTCTTGATCGAGGTATATCTTTCTACGAGCAATTTTTTTTATTCATAGTTAATCCCTTCCTTCTGATAAAAACATCAGGCCATAAATCTTGCCATATATTTTCAATACTGCCATCAGCTGCGTGTTTCATCTTGTAGATGCATTTCGAACTCACCACAAATTTTTCCTTTGGTATATGAACCACATCTCAGACCTCATTCTGCATAATGGATTGGTATTCCTCTGCCATGGCATCTTTCCATACTTGATTTTATATAGCCTCTTCATAAATAGAAGGTTCTACATCCATTATGTCACACAAGCATGCCACGTAACTGGAATACGTCTTCAACTTCTTACTTTCCCTGAAATATTTCTCTGGGGAACCAATTATTTTTGCATCTCTGATAAGCTCTTGTGCCCAAGATGGTCTTCTCTTGCAAGAAGGTATCTTAGATGGTTTCTGAGGTTCTACCATGTCATGATCCTTTGGAATGACTTCCTCAAGTTCAACTGCCTCTGGAACTTTAGGAACTTCATTCTCTTCTTCATGTGCCTCTTCTTCATGGATTTGTTTGGATTTACTGAAAGATGCATTCTCATCGAAGGTTACATCTCGGTTGATCTCCACTTTCCAGTGACCGAGAATGTATATCCTGTAAGCCTTTGATGTGTCACTATAACCAACAAATATCCCCTTCCATTTGGAAGGGTCCAACTTTGTCCTCTTTTCCCTAGGGACGTAAACAAATACAGGGCAACCGAATATTCTGAAATGGATAACTTTTGGCTTCTCTCCTAAAAACACTTCCATGGGTGTCTTATTTTCAAGCACCTTGCAGGGAATTTTATTCTACACGTACATTGTCGTCTTCGTTGCTTCTACCCACAGATGCATASGAAGATCTTGATCATGGATCATGGCCTCTACTTCTTCCATGATTGTCTAGTTCTTCCTTTTAGATATTCCATTTTGCTGAGAGTTATAGGGAGTAGAAAGCTCCCTCTTAACCCCAACTTCCTTGCAATACTCCTTGAATTATTCTGAGGTGAATTCACCTCCATTATCTGATCACAAGGTCTTTATCTTCCACTCTGTCAAGTTTTCTACCAAAGCCTTGAACTCTTTGAATTTTCCAAAAACTGCATTCTTTGCTTTTGACAAATAAATCCAAGTTTTATGTGAGTAATCATAAATGAAAGATACATAATATACATACCCACTTAGTGAAGCTATCGAAATCAGTCCACATGCATCTGAATGCACGATGTCCAAAAATCCTTTGGCTCTACTATCGCTATTGGGAAAGGAGTGCTTCACATTCTTTCCTTGTGCATATCCTTTGCACACACCATATGGTTCTGCTTGGATTTCTAGAATACCTGTCACCATTTTTCTCACAACTGGAATAGCTTTGTAGTGTAGGTGAGAAAATATCCTATGCCATAGTTCACTGGGATTCACAATATCATGAACCATTGTGAATTCTGAATGTCCTTTTAATTTGTAGAGTCCTCCTTCTTCAAATCCAATCACTACTACATCATCAAAGGTATTCCCTCTATGCCACATAAGAACTTGACCATCAATAAATGCTACTCTAAATCCTTTCTTATTCAATGCTTAAATTGATAGAAGATTCTTTTTTTAAACCTGGAACATAGAGAACTTCCTTCATATTCATTGGCTTTCTTGATTTTAACTTGTAGGAATCTTCTCCAACACCTTTGATTGGATATTGATAGTCATCACCCAATTCCACCTTGTGAGGTGAATCTTTATGAATAAGTTTAGATATTGAGTCTCCATATCCTGTCATGTGCTTGGAAGCACCATTGTCTATCAACCAAGTGTCACTTCCATGAGTAACAATACATGTGAGGGTTGAGATAAGAACATAATCCTCATCACTTGATTCATCTTGATTTTCAAACTTCTTGGGAGGCTCATCATCTTTAGTTGTGTGAGCTTGATGCCTCTTACTTCCTTTCTTATTCTTAATTTACATAATGAGGGGGCAATCCCTAACAAAGTGTCCCAATTCCCGACAACAATAACATCTGATATTTGATTTGTCTCTTTGACCCATCTTAAACTTCTTAGGTAAATAATGTTCCTTCTTGTTCTTTCCTTTCCTAGTGTGGGTGGCTAGGGCTTGATCTTCATCTGCCATATTTTCTTCTCTTGCAGTTGTCCTAGATTCTTCCTGGTTACAATATTCCCAAATCCTACTAAAATTGGGAAGCTTCCTTCTTGAACAAATTCCTTGGATGAATGCATCCCATGAACTTGGGAGGCCATTCAAGGTAGTCATCACCATCTCTTCTCCTTCTTCTGAATCACCAATGGCTTCTATCTTCTCCTTGATTTGATTCACTCTTGAGAAGTAGGAGTGAATGGTTTCTGAGTTCTTCATTTTCACATTCTTCAACTGAGATCTCAGATTCATTCTTCGATTTATGTTTCTTCCCTCAAACATATGAGCTAAGGTGTCCATAATTTTCTTTGGAGAAGATAATGATGATATATGATGGATAAGGTGGTCCTTAATGGAGTCTGCAATAATTATTTTTTCTCTCACCATGTCTTTATTATAATTTTACTTAGCTTCATCTCCTTGAGGTTCTTGAACCTCTTCTATAATGAACTTATCTAGTTCATGTTCTTCTAGAAGGAGGGTTACTCTATATTTCCTGGCCCTGAAGTTATTAGCTCCATCTAGCTTCTCATCGATCTTTATTCTGGTAATCATTCTACCTTCTGATGGTATTGGTTTGTCCGACAATTGTATCTAGACTAAAAAAGGCTCCCTTTTAGGCTTCTAGATCTGCAACTGGCTTCTATTCAGGCCTGCTTTGATACCATGTTGGAATTTTAATTTTCTTAGTTACACAATTACAATTACTTAATCCAATAGAAACTGTAGTAGGATCACTAAAAGATAGACAATAATAGATACAATAGAACACAAATATTATCATGGGAAAATCTCGTGGGGGAGAAAACACACCAACCAAAATCCTCAATATACATTCCTTCAACTAGTACAATGATGCGCTATAGCTCTCCAAGAAAGACCAAGACCAAAACATAAAAACAAACAGTCTCCAAGACTTGTGCGCTAGACCTTCTTATGCACTCCAAGATGCACAAGAGAAGTGTGTTTGTGTGTGTCCAAATGAGAGGAACCTATCCTCTATTTATACACAACAATGTCTCTTGAAGAGACATGATTCTTGACTTAACTAACCCATAAAATAGGGCCGACTAGTCACAATGGGGATTTTTTACAATTATAAGTAAAATAATTTAATAATTTAATAACCTTTTAAAGGTTTGAATAAAAAAAATATACAATAATATCGTCCGTATTTACACCAAAAATATTAACACTTGTAACATATTTGATGGAGTTGAAGTGTTTTCCAATGCATATAGAAGTCATAGGAGATCCAAAACAATGGTAGGATATTGTAATGTCTTCAACCCATATACTTTACCATGTCAATTTTTTTATTAACTTTCTCTAACAATGAATTGACAATAATTTGAACACCAACAACCAATGAATACTATTATACTCCATATAATTGAAATCATTTCAATGTGTGTCCATTTTCCATTGTTGAGAATAAGCTCCATAAGAAAGAACTATGAATCTAAAACATCTATTAATGCCACTTCAACGAAATTTGTAATTTATGTATTGGCACTAATGGGTTTATATAAGGAGATAAATGGTTAAATGTTTATGTGGGAAAAGGGTGTTAGAATTATTACATGTTACTCAACTAGTGATTATCCCAGTGATGGTGCAATAGAGAAGAAAATGGAGAGGGTGCTTTCAGCCATTCCCTATAATGGTAATGATTAGATACAGATATAGGTTGTTGTTTGGTAGAGGGTGCATGCATGTTGCATTCTCCAACCACCCTTAGTTAATTTTAGTGTAGGTAAATTTTAGATCTAGCAGCTGTAGTTTAGATGGAGTTGGTCTATTTTCAGAGTGTTACTTTTGTTAGTCTTGAGTTCATCTTTTAATGCAAATTTTTGTTCAATTCAACATCTATTTCAATGACTGCTAAGTTTAGTTTAGTTCTAGTTCTACATGCATGATCTATTAAGGAGGGCACAAATATCTATTTTATTGTATTTTGGGCTTAGACTTGTCGGATATTTACCTATATTGTACTTTCAATTTTCTTGTTTTTCTCATATGGGAGATGCTTTTGCACTCCCACATTGTACACACAATGGATGTATCCTTTAGTCCCATTGAACTACTTTTTTGGTCATTTGTTGGACATTAATAAAATTATCTTATCTTACCTTGTGTTGGCACATGGGAAGACCCAGGGTTCAATGCTTCAAAAACGCACCAAAAAAACCCTAACTACCGACCCTTTCAACAACACTTGCAAAGAAGATGAAGTCTCACCCGAGGTAGAGGCAGGGGGGTTGCAGGAATCAAGTGTCTACAACCTAGCTGGGACATATATCAGTGATCATGATACTTAATAAAGCACTTAGACAATAGTATGCATTCAATTATGATTCGTATTCACATCGTAGATTAAACCTAATTGTATACCAACACAGTATTAATTAATATCAAACACATCTAAGAATTCAACACATAACATCAGAGTAGATCTGACATTTATTCATATATAAAGCACTAAGCACTAATGGATCTACCTATCATATATCCAGAATAGTGCACTAAGCAAATATAATCATAACCATCATGAAAACATAGCACAAAGCACAATAACAAAGGATATACGTGGTTCACCCCAGTGTGGGGCTATGCCCATGAACTCTTCTTCTTCTTTATTAGTCTTCTTCAACCTTCTTACAGGCACAATGCCACAAAGCTTACTCCGCATTGGATAGGTGATCTGCGCACTGCACACTAGATCCACCTTCCTCAAAATTAGGTCACAACACAAAGCCTTACACAGTCTGCACACAAAGAACTTACAAAACACTTTCACTTAGCTCTGCAAGCCTCAACACATCCTTGCACAAATCCAACTAGCCAAGAACTAAGCTGATCAATGACTAGTAACTCTACTTACACTAATCCATTCTACTTCTTACATTCTTAGCCACTTATTTATACATTAAAAAAAGGGCCTAAACATGGGTAAACCCATGGGACAACATCCCATACCTATTACATAAACCATAAAATCCCCAAAAAGCTCGCAAAAAGGGTGAGATCTCGCAATCTATGCTTCACCTGGGTGCTCCGTCTTCAACCAGCCTGTCAAAGTCCCAAGAATGGTCAAACATGACCAAAATTTCCTCAAAACCTGGTCAAGGGCCAACAGGCCCCCAACACTCACTTGTGACTCGTCTTGATTCACTCTGATCTGGGAAACAATGCTTCAAAGGTCTCGAGCTTAGCTCGAGCTGCCTCAACTTGTTGCCTCGCCAGAGCCTCCTACTCGGTGAACTCTTGAATGAATTTCTCGGCGACAGGCCCTTCCAGGCGCTATTCCACTATTGCGACCACCTGTTTCAACTGTGATCCTTTCCCCTCAAGATATTCAAAAAGTGTGCAGGCTTCATCCTGCACCGACTGGAGTCTCTGGGTCACCTCCATAACTCGACTCTAGATGGAAGTGACCTGCTGCTAAACTGCGCGTTGCTCCTATGAACTTTTCATATGCTCCACTTTCGTAATCATTTTCAACTAATATTGCACAGTCGACGCCTACTTCTTCGTTTCCTGAAGCTGTACCTCCAATCGCCTCAGCTCCGGGTCTTATGCAAGGCACTTGTAGGTCTGCGCCCTTCGGTCACTAAGTTGCTTAGATTGTACGACCAACACCCTGATTCTTTCTACTGGACTCCTAGCAACCTCTTCTCTTTGATCTTGTACTTCCTGCGGAGTGCTAGGCACTGCTTGAATTTCTAGCTCTGCTACTCTTGCTTGGAGCTGATAAATGTCCTAAGAGAGCTTCCCTACTTGGATCTCGATTGTCTCTTCTTCCATCTATGCCAAGCCTGACACAGAGCGAAGTGATCTATTCACTGCCTCTCTAATCCCAATCTTCTATATGAGCAATTGGTCTTTCTCTTTTTGGATTTTCTCCTTGTCTTCTTCAAACTTCGCTCGAAGGTCATATGTCTCTTGCCGCACAACCTAAAGTTGATCTAAGGCCTCCTCCTTTTCTTGCCTCAAGGCCTCTGTGGTATGCTCCTTTTCTTCCTAGACTTGACGAAGTTGAGTCTTTGTTGCATCTGCTAGTCTCTGTAGTTGGGTGGGCTCATCCCCCAATTATACATTCTCTATTGAAGGTGGCGCAGTGGACACTACGTGGCTCGACTGGAGAGCTTGTTGGAAGTCTTTCAATTGTTTCTCGATATTTTCATATAATGTTTCTTGCTTTGCTCCATGTCTCTGTAGGATGTATTTTGAGGCATATTCGACAACTGTGATGATGAGTTGGATACCATCCATCGTGAGCACATTCTATGATGGAGGCTTAGTGGCTCGAGATTTCTTTCGCGTTGAGGGTTTTTGCAGGGAACCCTTCCTTTTCTTTGACGTCTCTGCCTCTGTAAGGGTATCCTTTGGCGGTGTTACTTCACTCTTTTCATGCTTGTCTTCTTCCCCTTCCTCTTCTTGGTTTACTTCGTCACCTCCTCCTCCTGCAGGTGAATCGGACATAGTTTCCTCTGATGCGTTGTCCTTCTCCTCATTGTCGATGTCCTACACTTCCTCTTTTTTCTTCTTTTTCTTTGCGCTGCTTGGTCCATCACACTCAGTCCTGGTGACCAAAAGACTTTCGATTAGGTCAGGGTCGTAGAGTTCTGCATCTCCCACTTCTACAAGTAATTATGCGGACCATTCCTTAGTTATCTCCTCCATATCTTTCTCAGTCAATTTGTAGTAAGACTGCAAATCCTCCTTATTTTCGTTCCCACGCGCGGTGATATATATTAAGTGTCGGTCTGCATGGAATTTCGCGATTGGCCTGAACCTATGGAGTATATTGGGCGTCATTCAGGGGAAGGATTCAATTGCACGCTTGAGTTGTAAGTGGTAGGTGTGAAACATCACATTTGATTTCCACTGCTTCGCCATATCGCTTGAATACCACAAGGTGGTGAACCTTGCGGCCGATGGTTCTGATGGCTCAACTTCAGGGAATGTCTCACCCTATGGCATCTCCCAAGCGACAAATGCTATTAATATCAACCACCAACTAAAGTGGAACTTGTAGCCTTGGTCCTGCACTTCGCGACAATCCTTCTCCAACTCATTGATGAGATAGCTTGCCCAGTTCATCTGCATCCCTTTGACGCATTTTCCCTCAAGGTAGACTACGAATCATGTTACTTACGTAGGGCAGTTCTTTCTAATGAGCTTGCCTACTATCAGATAACAAGTTAGGGGCACTGCACCATCTTGGATGGAGGCTACCTTGTAGCCTTGCTTCCCTTTCTCCACATCGCCATATGCTTCTTTTATTCGCTACACCAAGGAGCGATCTGATGTCTTCCCAGGGTAGAATTTATGAGGGTTTGGCCCCTACATGCTTAGTCCAGTAATGAGGTGGATCAACGCCAGATCCACAATGATGTGCCTATCCAACCATAGGTACCATCCATGGAAGCATGACAGGAGGAGTTTAATGCACGCATTAACCTCCTGATGTTGGCCAAAGTGTGGGATATTCATGACATTTAAGATAGTTGACCTTATGATCTCCTTGATCCACGACTGGGGAACTATATTAGGCTTCTTCCCAGTCATTTTATTCAGGTAGAGTTGCGGTGCGAGAATCACATAATTCTTCCTATCATCGAGGTTAAAATCACTTATCTTAAGAGCTGGGATCAGTCCCAACTGTGGTCCTACTGCGTGTATCCCTTTTGGGAGGTACACAGTGATGAGTGTGTACTCAAAATCTCTCGGGACACTATCACGACTAACCGCGCCATCCAAGGGTGGGATATATTTGGGCAAGACCGAAGAGATCTTCTTTGCATTCACCAGATCATTATGGTGCTTGATTCTCTTCTCTGTTGCAGTTCGGGATGGCCCAGATCGACGTCGATTCGAGGGGGATTCTTGCAATCCTCCCGTCGATGAGGCCTTTACTCCTGTGTACATAAATTTCTCATCCATAAGGTCTATTAGGATCTCCTCCACATACTTCTCTACTGCACTAAATTCACCTGACATACACGCTCGTGGTCAAATAACTCGGGTAGGCGAACAGATACTCAAGGTAATCGAATCAATGGCGAGGTATAGACAACACAATGCGGTGGGAAATCACGTCTCTATTAGCTCGAATATATCAGTTTGCAAAAGTGGTCTCGATGCAACATGCGATGGATTAAATAAACAACATCGTAATGGATTCCTCCAATGAGTCAAAATTCCTTAATCGATACGATTCCATCCATTATGGCGTGGTCTCAATGGTCTCATGGCGATATTTTCCGCAATAATTGTGTTTCTAACCGTTCTGGAACGCCATTCTAATGGTCGGGATGCCTCCAACAGTCATATAGCTTCATCATGGAGAAGTGCCATTCTAAACTGTTATGTTATTCCGACGATGTTCAAGTTCTGCAAGCCTTCCCTCTGCGAAGTTGTCCCTAGAACTTCCTACAGTTTTTCTAATTTTTCCTTCTTCTTACTGAGATTTCTTGCCTTCCTTCCTGTGATCTGAGTCTCTGGATTCCTCTTTCCATTCTTATTCTTACTCTCTCTTAGCGTAGTAACTTCGCACTGCTGAGGGTATTCCAAAGGGTTCAAATGTAATACCTCTTCTCTTACTACTTATAGGGTAGGTTCTCTTTTGTCCTCCATTGACAGGTTTTTCAAGCCTTCCTGCATTCTTTCATCTTTGACAACTAAGTCTTTGGCCCTCAATTGCTTCGATTTGTCCTCTTTTTCTTCTATTATTCACGCTATTTTCCTAGCCATGAAGTCCATTAATTCTTGATTTTTTTGTTCTATAGCTTCCTCCTCTGCTTTCCTCTGGATCTGATCTGTCTCAATCCAAGTCTTTCCTAACAAAAGTGCAAATGGGGCGCTGTTCTCCAAAAACTTAATGACTTCAAATTCTTCTTCGATCGATGTTCCATGGGAAATCATAGGAACATGAGTAAGTCTTCCACATAGGGTTATCATCTTTCCTTTAAACAATCCTATCCCTCCTAATGAAGGAATCATAGTAGGCTTTCCCAAAATTTCCCAAGTACTTTCTGGCATAACATTCACATGTGTTTCCTCATCTAATACACAAGTCCCCTATTCTTGTTTCTATGCATTTCTTCTCTTTTAATATCTCTTGTAAACTGATGTATTTGTGATCCTTCAGTGTTTCTCTCATCTGTAATAATATATTCTCTAATTCTTTCTAATTCTCTAACATATCCTTAGTTTCTTGATCTTCCTCATGGTTTTCTTGTCTCAGGTTCATCTTTTCAAATTTATCAATCATTCTAGGGAAATCCAAAACCTCATGACCAACAAATTTACAACAAATACAAATAGGACCTATGCCAGGGAATTATTTAGCAAGATGTCCCGGTCTTTTGTAGTTATAACATAGTGTCAATCCTCTCTTTCTCTTAAACGATCCCCAACCTTTTCTACACTGCACACTGGGATCATAGTGATGGACTTGCAATCTGCAAAAAATCTTTCTAAGGTCCTGCATCCACTTATTAGTCCAAAAATTATTTCTATGCATAGGAATAACATATCTTTCACTATCTCTATCAAATTATTCATATCAAATCTTCTTTCTTCTATTTGTGCCCTAGTTTTGAGACTAGGACCAAATTTATCAAACATACCTAGATTCATACTTTCGAAACAAAAATTTCCACTTATCTTACCTTTATCAAAGCACAAATATTTAAGATCTTACCTCTTTCTTCAGATCGTGCTTCCTTCTCTTAGCACATAGCTTCGCAAGTCAAGTAGAATACTGTGCACTACAACAACAAATCTACATACAAATATTTTTATTTTATTTAGTTCCCAACAATCACAGTTTTAGGTCTCGGCAACAGAACCATTTGTTATCACAGGGGAAGACCCAGGGTTCAACGCTTCAACAACGCACCAACAAAACCCTAACTACCAGCCCTTTCGACAACACTTGCGAAGCAGATGAAGTCTCACCCGAGGTAGATGCAAGGGGGATTGCAGGACTTAAGTGTCTACAACCTAGTTGGGACACATATCTTTGATCACGATACTTAACAGAGAACTTAACCAATACTACGCATTCAATTATGATTCTTATTCACATCGCAGATTAACCCTAATTGTAGATCAACTCAGTATTAATTAATATCAAACACATCTAAGCATTCAACACATAGCATCAGAGAATATATAACATTTATTCATGTATCAAGCACTAAGCACTAATGGATCTACCTATCATATATCGAGAACAATGCACTAAGCAAATATAATCATAACCATCATGAACACATAACAAAAATCACAATAACACATGATATATGTGGTTCACCCCAGTGTGGGGCTACGTCCACCGACTCTTCTTCTTCTTTATTAGTCTTCTTCAACCTTCTTACAGGCACAGTGCCACAGAGCTTACTCCACACTAGACAGGTGATCTGCGCACTATGCACTAGATCCACCTTCCTCAAAATCAGGTCACAACACAAAGCCTTACACAATCTACACACAAAGCACTTACAAAAAAATTGCACTTAGCTCTGCAAACCTCAACACATCCTTGCACAAAGCCAACTAGCCAAGCACTAAGTCGATCAATGACTAGTAACTCTAC
Source organism: Picea sitchensis (assembly GCA_010110895.2). Lineage (NCBI taxonomy): Eukaryota > Viridiplantae > Streptophyta > Pinopsida > Pinales > Pinaceae > Picea > Picea sitchensis. The sequence continues at coordinate 54,143 of SNQJ01S0033301.1, read as the reverse complement.
TTGCACTAATCCATTCTACTTCTTACATTCTTAGCCACTTATTTATACATTACAAAAAGGGCCTAAACATGGGTAAACCCATGGGCCGATATCCCATACCCGATACATAAACCATGAAAGCCCCAAAAAGCCTGCAAAAAGGGTGAGATCCCGCGATCTCCGCTTCACCTGGGTGTTTCGTCTTCGATTAGCCTGTCGAAGTCCCAAGAATGTTCAAACATGACCAACGTTTCCTCAAAACCTGGTCAAGGGCCAACACCTTGCAAGGTAGTTTCCAATTTAAAAGAAGATTAAAGTCCTCAAGGAAGTGAATGCATGATTGTATGCTTCACTTATTCTTCCAGTTGAAGTGCACTTATCTAGCCCACTTATCCATGTAACTAGGGTGCATCAAGTATTATAATAGGGTTAGGATTTAAATCAATAATGGAATTAATTTCAAGAGAGTTAGAGTGATGGAAACTCTTATTGAGAGGTACAAAGGTAGTAATATTAGTGTATTGAGATCAAATAGTCTAGGGGAGTATAAAAATGATGTCTTTGATTCATTTTGTAGAGAAGTAGATATCAAGAGGGAGTTTATACTATCTTACAACTTGCATCAGAGTGGGGTTATAGATAGAAAGAATAGGTCCATAGTAGATACTACTAATTCTATGGTTCTTGACTTAGATCTACCTATGTTTCTTTGGGTAGAATCATGTTTTGGAAGTCTACATATAGAATAGGTTCCTTCAGAGGGTGTTGAAGGACAAGACTCTAGATGATTCTTTCTTAGGGGAGAAACTATATGTTTCTCATTTTAGGGTGTTTGTGAGTCTAATTTACATTCATTTTCTAGAAGAGAAGAGGACAAGGCTTGAACCCTCCAATTTGAAAGGTGTTCTAATTGTCTACAATGAGTCCTCCAAGGCTTACAAGATCTATGTTCCATATTAAAGAAAGATAGTAGTGAGACAAGATGTGAAGGTAGATGAGGATGCATGGTCTTCCAGGTCTCAATCATTTCCAACAATGATTGGGGAAGAGATAAATATTGCACTATGTGCTTGGTACTACAGGATTGATGAGTATTTATGAGGTTTGGGTTTCACCAAAACTAATGAAATTCCCAAACATTAGTATTTATTTTTTAGATTCTATTTTCTTTGTTTGGAATGTATGTAGATGAATTGATACTTATAGGGAGTTTAGAGAAGATCATTTCAAGGTACAAGGCATAGTTGGCATGAGAAGTTGATATGAAGGTGATCCGGGAGGATCTCCACACAAGGATTCAATACTTTTCAAACCATGAAGAATATAATTAGAATGTTGATTGTTGATAGGTGAAAAAGTTTAAAAAGAATGATTAATGCTTAAAAAATGATTAATACTTTAAATGAGTATGAGAATCTCATGCATTATTCATTCAAATTGGAAAAATGATTAATATTTGGAGTGAGTGGAATTACTCATGTATTTTTCATTTAATTTGTAAAAAGGGGAAATTAGTTGTGTCAGAATCCACCTCACAAATTAGTTTCCTAGTTTTAAGGGAAAATTAGTTTTGTGTGAGAATCCACCTCACAACTAGTTTTTTTATTCTCAAAAAGAGGATGAGAATCTTGTGAATTGTTTTGAGATTCTTTCTCATGATATCCCAAGTATTTTCCTAGTCTCAAGGGGAAATTAATGGTCTCATAGATTGGTTTTGATGTTTTCTTATATTTTTCCTTTGACTTGTTATTAGATTCTAAATTTGTGGATCTTGTCTCCTTTAATTATGGAGCTAAGGAAACTATATAAACTCCTTATGTAAGCTCTGGAGGCCCCTTTTGGGGAGATTGGATAGAGAGCTCAAGAGAGCTTGGAAGAAATGAATTTAGTCCTTCTAGTGTCTAAAGAAATGTAACTTATGTGAGAGCCATAAGTTCTCTTTGTATAAGAGAAGGATGCTCTAGGTTTTCATCCCTGTATGGGGCATGTGCCACATTTTGTGAGAAGGTTTCAGCCCTTGCTATAGGAAGGATAATAAATCGATTTCTATTCCATGTGGATCCATAGATGTATCCAGAGTCTGGTGAACTCCGTTAACACATGGGAGTCATATTAGATGTGTCATTTTTTATTGCAATCTCGCTTGATTAAGTAGAGATTTAATTACACATAAGCACATAATTATGACAATTTTCTCACATTCATATGCATTCTTAAGGAATTATTTTATCATGTTCACATGTGATTAAGCATCAGTAAAATATCCTCATCATATCATTTTTGTAGAGAAATATCTCATAGAAATTCCTAGATCAAGTGGTATCAGAGTAGGTCTGACCAGTTTTGCAGATTGTGAATAATCATGGGAAAATCAAAGAAGCAAGAATGGATTCATGAGCTTGAAGAAATCAACTAGACCATTCAAGAAGAGAGCGTTCAATTGAGGAGGTTGCTTCAATAATATGAAAAAGAAAATGGAAAACTACCACTACAACTACAATCTATGGAGGAGCAAGTTGGGGAATTCTCCACTACATGAGAAGAAAAAAGTCCCTCCAAGACCAGACCAACTTTTGGCCATAACAGGTATACTAGTTATGGTTCTTGTCATGAAAATGTTGATGGTTGAACATATTTTCAGATAATAGAGGATGATCTCCACAAACCAGATAACTAAGGTAGTTTCGTAGAAGCGTCATCTACAACTTCATCCAACCAGGAGGAACAGTTGGCCAAAATTCAGGAAGATAACCAAGTGTCACAAAAAGGAATGGAGGTAAATAATTCTCCATGTTGAATTCATTCCCTTATTAATGATGATGCTTCTTTTGGTACATTTGAAAGGAACACCAAGGGAATTGTTTTGAATTTGTTAAGGAATATGGGGTATAAAGGAGAATGTCTTGGTATTAATGGCCAAGGCATCATTAAATCACTAGAGGTTGTGGGAAGATCCCAATTTGTAGGATTGGGGTATGGTGAACGAGAATGATCAAAAGAAACAAAAGAAAATGATTATTCAAGAAAATATCTGGAATCATCACCAATACCATCTAAGAAAAATGATGGCACATCACTTTCTGAAAGTGATAGATCTAGCATGAGATTCTAGAGGAAATCAAATTCTTCTTGAAAATCTTGGGACAAAAAGAATGTTGCAAAGTGTTGGAAGAGAAAATTTCCTTACAATGAAGGTGAGATGGAAATGATGTCATACAAGTATTGTACTCACTGCAAAATGAGTGGTCACTGGATCAATAAATGTTGGAAGCTTCACCCTGATCTTTGTCACTCACTGGGCAAGAAGCCAATACCATAGCCTATGTAATTGGAGGCTTGATCCAAAAGGATCCTCAGTAAAAAAGAAAGGCCAAAAAAAAAGTGCCCAGAATTAGACAAAACCAACACCAAGTCAAAGAGCTCGTCGAGAGCTTTCCAAAAGTGCAAATGACACCTCAATTGACCTCCATATGAAAATGTTATGGCCATATGAAATTTTTGGAAAACAAGAAAATCTCGTGAAGTTGACTATGCAGTTCGTACAGTGTTGATGTGGAAGCATCACATGCTTCCATGTGTTAGGTGGATTTTTCCTTTTTAGGGGTCCAAATTGACTAGTAAATTTGTTCCATGTGTCATCCATACATATGCCATGTGGTAGTATAGAAGGTGAGATGGTAGTATGGTGGCTGCCGTGTTTGACGATGTGGCATTGACGTGTCTGTTGATCTAGCATTGACTGAGATGTTAACTATATAAGTGACGTGGTGGGTTGGAAACATGGAATCACAGTGGCATATGACATGGTGTTGAATGGGCCAGTGACTAGGCGATGACGGGGATCTATTTGGGCCAATCAAAGGCTTCCATGTGGTAACTGAAATTTTTCCAAGTTGGGTTATGTCCCAAAAAGTGGTTATGGTTAGGATTTGAACCCGTGACCTCCAAGTTCTAAACCGAGAGACTAACCCTTATGTTAGTCAAACCTTATTGTGAATTCCTCTAGACTTTATGTATTTACTTAGGCCATACACTAGAGTACCAAAATGGGGGAGGCTCGCAGGCTTGAGCCCAGGACCTCTACCCCTCAAAACATGACTAGATACCAATCTACCAAACTATCGACCTTGTTAAATACGCCCTCCAAAATTATATTTAAACCACACATTTTTTCATCTGACAAGGAGGTATGGCCACATACCACTTATGGCATGGATTGTAATGCGTAGGTTCATTTATTGTAGAGAGTATGACCCAACAGGAACAAAAAATGAGGTAGAGAGACTAGAAGGGGTCCATAAGTGACAGTGATAGAATTATATGAAACTATAGTCTTTTTTGCATGATTTTCCAAGACAAAGTCAATGGCACAATTTGTTTTATGATATGACCAGTGGTATTTGAGAGCTATGTCCAAGCCCATCATTACTTGGCATGCTTTACGAGATAGAGTTTCACTCTTATGAATATGGCCAAGTTTATAGTCAAAAGTTGTAGAATTGTGAGACACATCTGCTGGTGCTGTGGATGTTGGGTTTTGAGCCACAAAATGAGTGATTTTGTGAAAAAACCAATGTAAGTCTTTCTTAATTATGTGTTTGCCTCTTTTTTGGAATTACAAGAGGATAACATGTGTTTGTAGATTCTAGTGGTCTTTGATGCTGCAACAGGGCAACAAGATATGAAATTTGTAGGGAATTGTTTCCTATGCCTAAAGTTGGATCATGGAAAACAAGGGAGATGGACATTTCACATGGTGCATACTATTTTGTAGTGGTTTGATACCATATTTTCTAACCATTAATGCAACTTGATGGTATTTGTCTTATTTATTATGGTGCACATGTTTGTAATGGGGGGTTTAAAAACCATAGATTTTACCACTAGTGCACATTTGGGGGTATTTTCCTTAATGGTAATGTTTCCTTGAAATTGATGTAAAAGGTTTTGATTAGCCACTCTTAAGTGATGATGAGAGTGAAGGAATTTGTTTTATGCCTAAGCCTTGTTGGAAACATTGTAATGGGTCTTGTAGCCACTATTGAGTGAGAGGCATTATTTTTTCCTAGGCCTGATTGGGAAACATTATAAACTTGTCCATGAGTGTTTTATAAACTCCTGGAAAGTATGCTCTTGCTTAAAATTTCTATGAAAGTTGTGATCCATGTATAATCAACTATAGATTTGCATTGATGCAAGTGTCAGAAGCAACATCCTCATTTCAAAGTGCAAAGGTGAATGAAAATAAGGGTGTGTATTTTCAGAGACATTTGTTATGAAGATCAAAGAATTAACTACATATTTTCATTTATGAAAGTGTTGGAATAAACATTCTCATTCCAAAGTACAAAGGTGAAGGAAAAGAAGGATGTGGCATGCCAGAGACATTTGTTATGCATATCGAGGAATCAACTGCATATTTTCATTGATGCAAGTGTTGGCATCGACATCCTCATTTTGAAGAAAAAAGGTGAAGGAGAAGAAGGGTTCAGCCTTTCAGAGACATTTTTTTATGTAGATCGAGTAGTAGGGAAGTGCATCATGGAGTGTAATACTCTTCCTAGAAGTTGGTTGTAGATATTCAAGTTTCTCTCTATACTTTTGGAGGACCAAAAATGATTTTTGTGGGGATGTATGATCCAGGAGGATATCCACACAATGATTCAATACTTTGCACACCATGAAGAGGATCATTAAAATGTTGATTGATGATAGGTTGCAAAGTTTAAAAGGAATGATTAATACTTTAAATTAGTATGAGAATACCATGCATTATTCATTCAAATTGGGAAAATGATTAATACTTGGTGTGAGTGGAATTGCTCATGTATTTTGCATTTAATTTGTAAAAAGGGGAAATTAGTTGTGTGAGAATCCACCTCACAAATTAGTTTCCTACTTTTAAGGGGAAATTAGTTTTGTGTGAGAATCCACCTCACAACTAGTTTTTCTATTCTCAAAAAGAGGATGAGAATCTCATGAGTTGTTTTTATATTCTTCCTCATTATATCCCAAGTAGTTTCCTAGTCTCAAGGGGAATTTAAGGGTCTCATAGGTTGGTTGAGATGCTTTCTCATATTTTTCCTTTGATTTTTTATTAGATCCTAAATTTTTGGATCTTGTCTCCTTGAATTATGGAGCTAAGGAAACTATATAAACTCCTTGTGTAAGCTCTGGAGGAGAGGACCCTTGGATGCCCCTTTTGGGGATCTTGGAGAGAGAGTTTAAGAGAGATTGGAATAAAGGAAATTGGTCCTTCTAGTGTTTGAATAAATTTGACTTTTGTGAGAGCCATAATTTCTCTTTGTATAAGAGAAGGTTGCTCTGGGTTTTCAGCCCTATATGGAGCATGTGCCACATTTTGTGATAAGTTTTCAACCCTTGATATAGGAAGGATAATAAAGTGATTCATATTCCAAGTGGATTCGGATACATAGCCAGAGTCTAATGAAATCCGCTAACACATGGGTGTCAAATTAGATGTGTGAGTTTTAATTGCATTCTCGCTTGATTAAGTAGAGATTTAACTACACATATGCACATAATTATGGCAATTTTCTCACATTCATATGTATTGTTAAGAAATTATTTGATCATGTTCACATGAAATTAAGTGTCACTAAACGATCCTCGTCGTAGAATGTTTGTAGAGAAATGTCTCACAAAAATTCTTGGATTAGAAGGACATTGGACATGTGCATTATTTCTTGGGTCTAGATGTGTCACATAGTCTAGATGAGGTGTTCCTCAGATATGTTAAGTATGAAATTTATATTTTGAATGGATTTCAGATGATGGATTGTAAGCCCTTAGCTACTCCTATGGTACCAAATCTAAAGATGCATGCTAACTTGGATTTTAATCCTTTGGTGTATAGATAATTGATTGAATCTTTGATATATTTGGTTAGTAGTATACTTGATTAATGTTTTGTAGTGAATATTATGAGATAGCATATGATTGAGCCAAGGTAAATTCATTTTCTCACTGCAAAACATATTCTTTGTTACTTTAAGGGAATAATACATCATGGTATAAGTTATATATTAGATGGTGAGATACAAGTTCCAAAAGCATAAAAAGAAGTATGACCCAAAAGCTTGCATATGTATAGGTAAATAACTCACTTTTTTCCCACCATCTGATTTATCAATATTGTTGTCAATGTTCATTGAATCAATCACTAGCTCCATCCAACATTCTACATCGCCAAGTACTTTCTGAGCATTGAACATTGGAAAACAAAAATTTCAATGGAGAACATAAAATGCCACTTCAACTTACATTCAATAATTTCTAAAAACAATATTATTAAATGAATAATAGTTGTTTCCACCATTATACAAGGTAATGAAGGAAAATTTCATGAGGCAAGAGAACCAAATGATTTATACCTTGTTGGAAATTCATTTTGGATCATGGAGGTGACCTCCCTTCAAACCTGCATTTTTCAAAGAGAATAAAAGGTTATATGACTGGATAGTAACTAAACATGTATGAGGTTACATTTTTAAAAGAGAAGAAAACATTATATGACTAAATAATAATTAAACATGTAGGGTTCTTTATAAATACTAAAGGGGAATACCTTATGAATGAGATCCTCTTGGTTTTGAGAATAATTAATTCTCTACTAAATAGGGCCAACCATGTGAAGGTGGAAACTCATCCTCCCCCCCTCACATCACTCTCAATTCCCCATACCCAATCATGCATAACAAGTAGAAAAACAAAAATGAAAGGTAAATGAAAGAAAGAAGGTACATGTATACAAAACATATAAGGTTCATGCATAAGAAGGTAGTAAAACAAAAAATTGTACAAACAAATAATTTATATTAATAAAACTTTTCCTCAAAATGTGTACAATCACTTCTTTTTCATATGATTATTGAGTAAATCATTAATACATTTATCTTAATCCTCTTCATCTAATGGGCCCTCTTTTGGTGTTGCATGACTATGCATCATCTCAAGCATTGTACTACTTCTATCAGTATGACGTGCACGCTGATGCACTACAAGGGGAATCCACTACAATAAAAAAAGTGTTAAAAGTACATGGTTAGTTATTATTCATAGCAATGTTTCATTAGTACAAATATCATTAATATGTTTTTTACCTAGAGGAGTAGTTGAGACCATTGGTTTGGTTTTCATTGGTTCCTCTCCTCTGTGATAAATTTCATACACATGCTCTACCATTGAAACAAGAAAAGTTATAAGTACACAATTTGCAAGTAAATATTAATAATCATCAATATATACATTTGATTTTAAATATACACATACCATGATGGGTCTACACACCACTAGAATCATGGGTTTTTTGTCCACCACCATTGAATGAACTGGTGTTGTTTTCCTGCTTAAAACAAATAGACACATTAATTGATGGGTTAAATCAATCATCAATCTATTTCACAAGTAATCAACAATTACAATCTTGTCATTTTATTTACCATCTCGTTCGAAGGGTTAAATTATATTTTCCCCATCCTTTATCGACATTCCACCACTGCTTTAAATATGAAACTTGAACCTGACCTTCAAGTCTTCTTCAGTGATGCCAATGTTGAACGTATCCCCTTGCATTGCATAAGGTCAAGATTTTTTATTATTGGTTGCAATTAAATAAAATTTGCATCATGATATGAATAATATGGTTAAATTATTTGGTACTTAAAATTCCTTCTTCTAATATGAGGTAACCACCTTGGCCAATTTTGTGATGACCGTGTTTTTGTAGTCTTTCCTTGGTTTCTTTTGTAGTGTCAGGAAGTCTATGAAAAGTTTCAAATATGTTAGATATTGCAAATTTTTCTGTAGAACTAAAGAAAATTCAACACATTCAATTCAAAATATCATATACCTTGTAGGTTCAGGTGGATTCTTCCCTTCTTGTCTCAATGCACTCTCCTTTGTGTCATCTTGTACATTCCTCCATTCCCTCTTGGGAATGGCAAGAGGGAAATCATACTTAGGGTTTTTTTCAATTGAACCCTATATTGATCTTTGACATATTTCAAATATGTACCGGTCCTTTAGGTGATTTCATACTTGTTGAATGTATCACTAAACAAGCCGACCATATGGTTCATAAGCTTTTTTTTCAAATCTTTATTATAGGAATGCGAATGGTGGGTCCAAAAATCTCTAAATCCTTGTCATGAAAGGTCTAGTAAAAAACATTGTTTCATGTAAAACGATATGATAACTAGGTTAAAATAATTTGAAATATGTATTTTTCAATTAAATGAAAGGAATTAATTAATATATTCATAAATAACTGGGATTTGTTGTATCTTCAATAGAACGAAGTTGTCTTCCACCAAAAATATGATGGAGATTTTTCTCGTTATTTTAACACACGATCCTCTAGGATAACAATTTAGTGTAGAATCATCCTCATGAGATTCACCCTATAGACCATCACGTGTGCGGTGAGGGCATCTCATGCGACCCATGCATTTCAGTCCTCTTAGCCATAAACAAAGAGGTAAATATCCTCGTGGGTATGTGGATTGTGCTAGGAAGTTGTGGGGCTGGTGCATCATTTCTACCAACAACATCCCCATGACCAGACTATCTTGTCGAATAAAAAAAATCATATAGAAAGAAAATGTTTGAGTATTGATCATATAAAGGTATCAAACAAAATTTCATAAATTAATATATGTAAAAAATAATATTTTTTAAAAATGACACTTACTCCATATTTTTATATATCCTACATTAAAATTTTCATCCTTTCTCTGGTCTCCTCTATAGTTTGCTTACACCTAGACAATTCAATGAATTCCCCATTTTCCTTTCTCAAAGCATTTCTAATTGTTTGCATTGGTTTGATGGAATAAAAATTTTCATCACCCACATCATTGTGCTCCTGTGTGCTCATCTACATCAACAAATAAATAAATTAATTCAATTATTGTCAACAAGAATTTATATGAAAAAAAGTGGTATATATGATGTGATCTAGTCGGTGCCTTCCCATGATCACCCTGCTACAATACAAGAACCATGACATTTTAGAATGTTAGAAAATAATATAAGAAGCATGAGCTATTAGAATGTATTTTGAAGATACAAAAAATAAAACATTAATTACAGGTTGGGTATACTAGTAGAACATAATTACCCCATAATAGCAATGCCTCTATCAATTCAATTCAAATTGTAATCGACCAACACCTCTTCCTCTACAACTATTGTTTTCATTGCACATGTGAATATATTTTTTCCTTCATGCCCCTCAAATATACAATTAGTTTCCTTTCTTGTTGTTTCAGGTCTTGTAATTTTTATAAGCCATGTAATATTCCTCGATGCCTTTGTCCTTCCATCAATATACATCGTTGGTCCTTTATTGTGATCATTTTCTTTCAGTTGTATATAATTTTCATCGAATACATATCTCTGCATACTTGGAATATATCAGACCAGCCTCAACCAATATCCATAGTTGTAACATGGTACAACATACTCCATCAATTCAAAAATTCCTTCGTCTTTCACCTTTGTGCCAACCATGGAGAATAGACCTATACCATGTATGGATGATGGATCAATGTGATACATCCTCTCATTGGTGCATACGTCAATGTGTAACTGAGGAAGTTCATTGGGTACCCATCGTATCACTATATGTTTGTACTTCAAGGGATCCTTGACGTCACCTATGCTCTCATCATCATAAGAACATGACTCCCCTTCAAAAAGAAAGAATTCCATGCGCCTACCAAATTTTCTTCTGTTCACCTCTAGTCCATCTCGCCCTATTAGATGTGTCGGACATAACACTTCCCTTCGTCCCTCCAAAAAATTCCCTCACTCAAGGATGATAGGTCTGATAGGTATCTATTCTATTTTACCTACACTCCATCAAATGAGAAAAAATGGTTAGCAAAAGAGGAGAATTTATGGACAAGGAATAATTTGAACCTATCTTTATAATACCAAATCCAAACATTGACATAATTTGATCCTTAGATTCAGGAAAATAATATCATAATCCTCCACATATGGTGCTTAGACGCAGTTTCGAACCTTCTTAATTATGACTTCTAGTAATATTTCTCATTAAATGATACCAAATCAAAGGAGAGTACTCTACTTCTAGTACTAGAACTTGGAGCTAGGATACATCTAGAAGTTCTCCATAGCAACACATTTCCATTTGATGTATGATAACGCATATGCGTGATTTGCAAATAAATCAATTATTATGAATATACATGGATATGGAACTATATTTTATATAAATTTGTATTCTCTTTAGTTGATAAACTATTTTTTCACACACACACACACACAAAACTCAGGAGAAAAGAATCTTCAATAATGCTCCTTGTATGTTGGAAAAAATTCTTTTATTGCTGGTAGAAACCCATTAGTATACTAGTTGCTGAGGCACGTCAAATAGGTTCTAAAAGATGAATTTATATCCCTTTAACACCATCCCTCCTTGATACCATAAATTTGTCTAAAACATGAATGCAACAATGATGTTGTGTTGCACGAGTGGGAGTCTTATTGATCATAAAGGGAATATTGTCTCTCACTATTCATTGGGACTAGGGGTAGCTTTGAATAAAACTGCTAAAGCCTATGCACTTCTACAAGGTTTGAGTATTGCAAAGGATTGGAATATCACCAAGATTGTAGTATCTAAGTGATTTGCATGGTTTGTGTCTCTTTCTTGAAGACACAATATCATTAGTTAGGTATCAAAGAACCACCCTATTATTATAGTAAGAACTATTTGATCATAAGACTATTATTGGTCTAAAAATTGAAATTTAAAAGAATGATGCTATTTTACTATACCTATAAACTAAAGGAATATGAGGTCTTACTTTATGGCATATGCATTTGACTAAATAGTTTGGATCTTTTCATTTTTTTTTGGAAATCCCAATACTGGCATTAATGAAAGAGATGCAATTTTCATCCCTTCAAAGAGTACATGCTAAGGTTTGGTACTTTATTTTCCTTTTTTATGATGGGTAATTAAGGACTTTTAAAATAATCCCTCCTAGTTCCTTTGAGATAAAATGCAATCATTATATTTAAATATCTAAAACCGTGCCATGAGTATCGCTATTGGTTATAATGCCTTGCAATATTCACTTTCTTTCCTTTTGTATTTGAGTCTTCCTAGTCCTTCTTATGCAAGATTGTGCTTAAAACAAGATCTTTGAATGTTGAAGAATATGTTGGGGTTTGTTGTTTAGCATTCACCCATACTAAGGTACTAATAAAATATGAAACTTAAAAAGATGAGCGCCACCTCTTAAAAAATAAGGGTGAGAATTTTGGGATCTTTCCATGAGCCCACCAATGTTGGTTCCTTTTTCCTTCGACAAGGAAAAGAGATGAAAACCCAACCATTCATAGATGTTTCAACACCCTGCTAAATTTGGAGGAAGAAAGAGAGAAGGATAAGAAAAAAATTATTGTTTATCAACAAATAGTTAAAAGGTGGTTTGATAAGAAAACTGTAGGAAAAAATGTCTCTTATGTGGGAGATTTAGTTTTGAAATGGGACACACCACATTAAAAAAAGGGAAACATACTAAATTTCAACAATTATGGCTTGGTCATTTTGAGGTGGCTAAGAATATTGTCCTAGACACATACAAACCACAAAATATGGAAGGGGAATTAGATATCCTTCCTATCTATGGCTAGATTCTAATGAGCTACTTCATTTAGCCACCCTCAAGGTAGTTAACATGTTAATAAGTAGGTTCAATTTTACTATTACTTTTTTTCATAATTTTCATTTGATGCCTTGCTTTGATTTCTCTTTACTTTTAAGTAGTTTAATTTTAATTTTGGCTTGTTGCTTTCCTTCTTCATTTCAATTATGTTATTGTAGTTTACCTAGAATAGTCTTTTCATTTTGTTTTTCTCCTTTAAACTAATGATTTTGCATTAAAATTTCTCATGGACCCAGTTGGAAGTTGAAAGCACAACTGTGTAAAATGATGGAACTCTCTTGGAATTTGTTTAGGGCACTAGTTCATGAAACTGTTTGATAAAACATTCTATGGGGAATACAAATTTTTAGTGTAGTGGTTGAACATGAACTTTTTTAGGTGACTATCCCATGAGAAACTTAGGCATTTAAGGATTGAATAAATTAATAATTATTTGCAAGGTCCCACCCACTCACATAATAGTGACTAATATCTTCCTAGGATGATAGCATGGTACTCAAAGTCAAATACATAGGGGCACATGTATTATCACTTAGGTATATTTAATTAGTTCTCAAATAATAGGTATGTAACATCCACAACCACCTAGGTTGGGCCATGCTACTCCATAAAACACTCTGACAAAGTTCTAATACCACTTTGTAACGTACCCAATCACCCTAGGTTGGGCCACATCACACAATCTCAACTTCAGGAGCACTAAGTCAACCAAATTGTAACATTCCTATCATACCACTGACTAATGTTACTCTAGAAGTATACTGCGTAGAATCTAATTTAAACACAATCCATGTAGTATCTCTTGAAGTAATGTGCTCAATCCGAACTTGATTCACACCATGCAAATTCTAACAATGGAAGCAACATTCTCTTTTTAATACAAACTTAAGCAGTGGAAATAACTCAAAACTATGTGCACCAATTGTCACAACTTCCCACTTCCATTCAGGAATGGGCAAAGGATGCAACAAACAAGTTGGATGTATTTTCTCATCCTTGACCTTCTAACGTTCAATAAATATTGCAATGAAATCCACAACTTCCTTTTTCATACCTAGCCAAAAGTATTGCTTCTTGACCGCGACAATGGTCTTCTAGTAACCTGGATGTCCAACATAAGGAACCTTATGCATCTCTAAAAAAATAAGGTTCTTCAACCCTTGATCATTTGACACATAGAATATGCATCTATACATGAGGATCCCATCCTCTCTTAACTCATAATATTCAAACTTTGGTTGTGACGTACCTTGTTGTAAAGTCACACTTATATCCATATAATGCATATATAATTTGGCAACTTCCAAAATTTTGTTGCACAAATATTTTTGGTACATGCTAATGGTCATAGCATAAATTTCATGCATCCTCCTTCTGAGTGCGTCAGCTACCCTTCTATCTTTTCCTCTGATATGATTTATGTTGAAGTCATACTCACTGAGGAACTCTAACCACCTGCTTTATCTAGCATTCAAACTTGGATATCCAAAAAACAAATACTTTGGACCACAATGGTTTGTTCTCAACTCAAATCTCTTACCCATGAGATAATTCTGCCACATCTTCAAAGTATGCACTATGGCTGCCAATTCCAATTCATGCATAGCATAGAGCCTTTCATGTTCTTTCAATTTCCTTGACTCGTAGTATACCACATGCCCATTCTAACTCAAGACTCCCTCGAGTCCTTCCTTGCAGGCATCTGTGCACACAACAAATTCTGCATATGGATCAACAATCCTCAAAATTGGCGCACTTGTTAACAAGTCCTTCAAGTGATGAAACTCCTTGCGCAATCCAAATTCCATTCAAATCGTGCACGTTTCTTCTACATGGATGTGATTGGATGCACAATTTGTGAGAATCCTTCAATAACCCTTTTGTAGTACTCTTCTAGTCCCATAAAGGATCTCACTTATGCAACATTTCTTGGTGTTGGCCATTCTTCAATAGCTTTTATCTTTGTTGGGTCCATAGCTATTCCTAACTCTAAAATAATATGACCCAAGTAATGAATCTATCATTGATAAAATGAACACTTGCTCAGATTTGCATGACGTTGATTCTCCCTCAACACCTGCAACACCATGTTCAAGTGCTTCTCATTCTCTTCCTTAGAATTTGAGTAAATAAGAGTGACATAAAAAAACAATGAAAAACGTATCCAAGTAATTCCTCAAAACTCCATTCATTAAACACATGAAGACAATTGGTCCATTCGACAACCCAAGAAACACCACTGTAAACTCATAATGACCATACCTTGTTATGAAGGAAATCTTGTTGATGCCCTCCTATTTTATTCTCACTTGATGATATCTATATCTGAGATCTATCTTGGAAAATATCCACGCACCTCTCAATTGATCAAATGGGTCATCTATCCTTGTAAAATAATACATGTTCTTTATTGTTACTTTGTTCAATTGCCTAAAGTCGATACAAAGTATCAGTGTATGACCCTTCTTCTTCAAAAACAAAACTAGCGCACCCCACGGTGACACACTTGGGTGTATATACCCCTTCTTCAAAATCTCTTCAAGTTGCATATTCAACTCCTTCAGTTCTTGCGTACTCATCCTATAAGTATTTTTGGATATAGGTGTTGATCTCGACATCATGTTTATAGAGAAATCAATATCTCTTTTTAGAGGAAATATCAGTATCACTTTAAAGACATCCTCAAACTCCTTCATCACTGTGTAGTCTCCCACACTTGGAATTTTATCCTTAGGTACATCTTCCATATGTGTTGTGAATACCTGACACCATTTTCTATAACTTTTCTTCAACTACAAAGGAAAAACTTCTCGGGTAGTCACAACTCTTGGAATTCCTTGAAGTGACCTCAACTTTCCTTAATCGTCTAGGAAAGTGAATGATTTATTGTAGAAATCCAGAACAACATGATGCTCATCCAACCAATCCATACCAATGAGGAAATCATATGAGCCAAAAGGTATAATATTCAAATCAACCTTTGTGCGCAGTCCATTCATCTCCAATGGACATGCCTTAACCATATCATTGATTTTCCTCTTGGATCCTATAGCTAGCTGCACCAACCAAGGTTTCCCAATCTTGATTCTTGACAAATGAAATATTTAAACCATTTTAGGATCTAGATAACTATGACTAGCTCCCGAGCCAATTAAAATAGCAGTTGGTTGGACATTAATATTACCTTCCACCTCGATCATATGAAACAAAAACTTAGTATGATTGTTATCCAACATGGTGTAAATCCTTTGCACATTCCTACCCATGTTCTCAACTATCACAACTTGATGTACACTGTGTGCAGTCTTTGCTTTATTACCTCTTTGAGGGAAACCTCTATGCATATGATTTCCGACACAACCCCAACAATGCATAGGTTGCTTCCATGACTTTTGTCCCACTGTCTCTAACATTCTGGGCTCATAAAGATTCATCTTTCCTTGAGCAGTATTTTTGAAAAAAAATGGCTCAACTCCCTTTTTCATTTGTTCCACCTTAATTTTCATCTTGTCTTCCCAAGATTTTTGGAAAGTCTGTCTTCCCCTTTTCTACTCATAAAGAAACTTAGCACACCTTATGGTTTATTCTAACATATTAGGGTCATCATAATGTATCTTGTCACTAATAAATGATGGAAACCCACTCAAATATATTTGGATCTTCACCTATTCATCCTTGATAAAAGGCACATAATTCAACAGTTATAAAAATCATCTTTCATACTCATCAATTGTCATGCTCCCAAGCTTGTGTTCAAAGAACTCCTTGATTTTCCTATCATAGTACTTCTTGGTTAATGATTTATTTTGGAAATACGTCTTGAAATCTCTCCAAGTCACTTTCTTCTCATCAATGTGTTGCACTTGCACATACTAATCCCACCACATTGATGCCTTTCTTTTTAACTAATAGATAACAATTCTCCCTTATTCCTATGAAAAATAGTTATGCAGTTGGAATTTCTTTCTCATACACAACAACCAGGTCTCTGCATCTCCATCCTTCTTATGCTCACCATCAAATGTAGGAGGATTTATCTTATTCATTTCTCCATGTAGCTCATCCACCCTAATCCTTATCTTATGCTTTCTGACAGGAGATGGACTTGAACTACTGTGCGCCTTTCTGAAATAATGTTTATTGACACTTCTTTATTCTCTTCGTTTCTCATCATGAGACATGTGGCTTCTTGATCTACTCGTTTTTGTCTCCTTATACATCTTATTTTCTATTATGTCCATAATTTTCATCAATTTTACATTGAAGTCATCTTGCTGCACCTTGGCTCTCATAAGCCTTTTGTTATCATCCTTATAACTATGGACATTTTTTTGCAATAATTTTACAAGGTCTACCAAACTCATGTCCTCCTCCTTGTATTCTGTACTATCAGTGCCCAAACCGACATACATATATCCAAATTCATCATCAGGACTATAAGTCCTCCGTGCATATTCCATGCTTTTAACCTTCTACACTGAATTTGTCGTGCTCTTAACCACCGATAATTCTGCAAAATCTGCAAGCAATTAAGATTTGTTAGATGGTTTCATGCAATAACTACATGAAAAATTTGCACCATTTTTTCAGAATCCTTTCCTCGAATTTATTGGATGATTTTAATATCCCAAACTCTAGTGCACACACACACACATCCTTGTCTTTGTGCACATAACAACTCTATAGCATGCACCAATGGATTTTTGCGCAAACTAACTCTACCCTACGTGGTACCAATTCTTAGTGAACACATATATTCATGCTAATCCTTGGCCCATACAAGTCCAGTGTTGAACCAATGGCTCTGATACTAATTTGTAACATCCCCATCCACCCTAGTTGGGCCATGCTACTCCATAAAATCCTCTGACAAAGTTATGATACCACTTTGTAACGTACCCAGTCACCTCAGGTTGGGCCACATCAAACAATATCAACTTCAAGAGCACTAATTCAACCAAACTGTAACATTCCTATCATACCACTAACCAATGTTACTCTAGAAGTATACTACACATAATCTACTTTAAACACAATCTGTGCAATATCTCTTGGAGTAATGAGCTCAGCCTAAACTTGAGTCGAGCCACACAAATGATAACATTGGAAGCAACATTCTCCTTTTAATACAAACTTAAGCAACGAAAATAACTCAAAAATGCACGCACCAATTGTGCGCACTTGCATTCAAATCACACAATGAAACCGTGCGCACAACCATCTAGGCGTCATGCGCCAACTCAGGTTTCACTATGTGTTGGCATAGGGGAAAACCCAGGGTTCAAATCTAACATCGCACCAAAAAAACCCTAACTACCATCCCTTTCGTCAACACCTCCAAAGCAGGCGAAGTCTTACCTGAGGTAGAGGCAGGGGGGTTACAGGACTCAGGTGTATGTAACCAATATGGGACACAGATCTGTGATTATAACACTTCACAAAGTACTTTAATAACACTTAGAGGATGATCTGCATTAGTTCATTATATTTATTAACATTGCAAAACAAACCCTTATATAGATCGGTGAAGTAACAATAAATATTAAACACTTCAACTACTTAGCACACAACATAGAGTTAGATCTAACATTCATTCATACTTAACACATGTGAAGCACTAAGCATCTATAGATCTATCTAACATATATAATAAGCAAAGTAGATTCATAATATAACCAACACTACACAAAGCAACTAGAAGACACAAGATATACGTGGTTCACCCCAGTGTGGGGCTACGTCCACCAACTGCTTCGTCTTCTTTATTATTTTTCAATATCTTACATTCATCCACTCCTGTGCACTAAGCCACATAGCCAATATTCACAGAGGACAGGAGATCTGCGCACTGAGCACAAAATCCTCCTTCCCAAAATTAGGTCAAGGCACAAAACCAACTCCTTTATCAAGCACATAGCCTTACATACACTTTATGTTGCACGAAGCACTCATAACTTCTTGCTCTTAGCTACTTAGTCTCTTACATCGCTTCACTACTTCTACCTTACAATCTTACTTATTTATACTTTTACAATAAGACCTAATCATGGGTAAACCCATGGGCCGACATCCCATCACCCATTTAAAAAACCCTAAGAACCCCTTGTTGGGTCCACAAAGCCCACAAACCAATATATGTGATCTCATCTCCGTTGTGTGCTCCTTCCTCGACCACTGCATCGAAGTCCAAAGAGTGGTCAAACCTGACCAAGATTTCCTTAAAACTTGGTCGAGGGCCAACAGGCCTCCAACACTCACCTACGACTCATCCCAAGTCACTCAGGTTTGGGAAACACTGCTTCGAAGGCCTTGAGCTTCACTTGAACGACCTCGACTTGCTGCTTCACCTGAGCCTCCCGCTTAGCGACATATTAAATTATCTTCTCTGTAACAGGACCTTCCATGCACTATTCCACTGTCACAACAACTTGGTCCAGTTGAAAGCCTTGTCCTTCAATTTCTTCAAACACCTTGCAGGCCTCGTCCTGGAGAGGTTGTAGCTTCTGTGCGACTTCCATTACTCTGCCCTATATGGAAGTAATCTGTTGCTATACCATGTGTTGTTCTTGTGATATTTTCATTCTCTCCATTGCAGTGATTAGTTTCATCTACGCCTGTACTAACAATGCCTGCTGCTGCGCCTCCTGTAACTATGCTTCCAGTTTCCTTAGCTCTGGATCTTCTATGAGGTGTTCATAATTCTGCGCGGTTCTATCGCTCAATTGTTTGCATAATGAGGCGAAGAATCTGATCCTTCCAATTGTTTTCTTAGTGGCTTCCTCTCTCTGATCGGGAACCTCCACCAAAGTTCTCGATACTGCTTGAATCTCCAACTCCGTTATCCTCACTTGAAGTTGCTCAATGGCCTTAGCGAGCTTCGCCACTTGAATCTAAATCGATTATTGTTCCTCATGTGCCATGTTGGGCACAGAGAAAAGTGATTTATTCACTACTTCTTTGACCTCAGTCTACTCCATGAGCAACTGGTCCTTTTCTCTCTGTATCTCCTCTTTGTCCTCCTCGAGCATTGCCCAAAAATAATCCTTCTCATTTTCATAGGCGGTTACGTAGTACCACACAACTCGTAGTTTCTCTAAGACTTCCTCTTTATTTTGCTTCGGGGCTTCTATAGCCTTCTCCTTTTCTTCTTGGACTTTCTAAAGTTGAGCCTTTATCGCATCTGCAAGTCTTCTTAATTGGGAGGGCTCATCCCCCAATTTTGCAGTCTCCGATGAGGAAGGCACAATAAGCACTGCGCAGACAGATTGAATAGACTATTGCATTTCCTTCAAATCCTTCTTGACCCTTTCATAAAAATATTCCTTCTTCACTCCATATCTCTGTAAGAGATCTTTGAATGCATCCTCCATGGATCCACAAACTAGAATGATATCATCCTCTATGAGCATGGCCTCTAGCTAGGGCTTACTAGCACAGATCTTCTTTCTTTCAGAAGGTTTCTGTGGAGAAACCTTCCTCTTCTGCGGTGTTTCAGTAGGGGGGATTTCGGTGGTGTAGCTTCGCATTCTCCTTTATTTTCTCCTTCATCCCCTCCTCCTTGTCCATTTTCTTGGTCTTCTCCTCCTCCTCCTCCTGCGAGTGAGCCAGATCCATTTTCTTCAGAGGCAATGTCCTCCTCATCAGTCTCTATATTCTGGACTTCCTCATTTTTATTTTTCTTTTTTGCACTGGACTGTCCAACATGCTCGACCCGGGTGACCAAGGGGCTTCCTATGATGTCAAGGTCTGAGAGTTCTGCATCATTGACCAGTACAAGGAACTCCTCTGACCACTCCTTCGTGATTTTCTCCATGTAATCATTTGTTATCTTGTAATATGATTGCAACTCTTCCTTGATCGCATCTATGCATGTWCTGATATATATAAAATGTTGATCTGTGCAGAACTTCGCAAAATGTCGGTACTGATGCAAGGTRCGCAGTGTCATGCATGGAAAGGATTCAATGGCAACCTTCAGTTGCTGATGATAGGTATGGAACACAACGTTCGACTGCCATTTCTTCGACATATYGTTGGTGTACCAAAAGGTAGAGAACCTAGCGGCCAACGACTCTGATGGTTCGATCTCCGGGAAGGTGGATCCTTCTAGAACTTTCCAAGCAACAAATGCAATCAATATGAGMAACCAACTAAAGTGGAACTCGTATCCTTGATCCTGAGCTTCGCAACAATATTTATCAAGCTCATTGATGAGGTAACTTTCCCAATTCATTTTCATTCCCTCCACGCACTTTCCTACGAGGTCCACCATGAACCCGATGACCTGTGTGGGGTGATTATTTCTTATGAGCTTGCCAGATATGAGTAGGAAAGTGAGGTGCACTACACCATCCTATATAGAGGCTACCTTGTAGCCTCACTTTCATTTTTCAACTTCTCCATATGCTTCCTTGATGCATTAGGCGAGGGAGCGATCCAAGGTCTTCCTTGGATAAAAATGTTGAGGGTCAGGTCCCTACATGCTCAATCCTGTAATGAGGTGGATCAACGTTGAATCCACAATAATATGCCGGTCGAGCCACATGTATCCTCCATGGTAGCATGACAAGAGGGGTTTAACGAAAGATTTAACCTCCTGGTGTCGGCCAAAAGGGGGAATCTTCATCACATTGAGTATAGTGGACTGCGCAACTCCTTAATCCATGGATAGGAGACCAGGTGAGGCTTCTTCCTAGTGGTCTTCATCAAGTATCTGTGGGGTGTGATCATTGCATAGTTCTTTCTATCTCCAAGGTTGAAGTCATTGTTCTTCAGTAATGGGATCTTTCCCAACTGGCTCCTGACCACGCATATTCCCTTTGGGATGTACGCGGTGATCAAAGTGTATTCGAAGTCCCATGGGATGTTTTCATGGTTAACTGCGCTAGCCAAAGGCAGGATATAACCTGGTAGGATCGACGAGATCTTCTTCGCATTAACCATATCGCCGTGATGCTTACTTTGTTTCTCAGTCGTGGGGTTGACACAGATCAAACAATGTCCAGTCGAAGGGGAAGCCTAGAGTCCCCTGGTCAATGATTCCTATACTCCTTCAGACATAGCTTTATCAGCCATAAAATTCTTAAGAACCTCCTCGAAGGACTTCTCTAACTCAGTGCCTTCGCCTGACATTCTCAATTTTAAACATGAAGGTCAGAGTAGGTGAACTAACAGGTGGAGTAAACAACGGATGGAGAGGTCTGATAACACATCTTGACACACAATCACTTCTCTTCTTGTCTCAAATAATCATGGGTGGAAAAATGTGGTCCCAATGCAACGTCCGACAATTTAAATAAGCGAGCACCATAACATATTCTTCCAATGGGTAGGAATGCTTCCATTAATGTGAATCTGTTTGTTATGGCGCGGTCTCAACATCCCAAACACGGTCCATCTGCCCATAAATGTGTTTCCTAGCCATTCTTGAGCATTGTTCTAATGGTCGGGGTGCCTCCAACGGTCATATAGCTTCGTTGGGGCGAAGTCCCATTCTACGCGGCTCTGTTGTTCCGGCAAGGTTCAAATTTTACAAACTTGCCTCCTGCAAAGTCTTCCATGTAACTTCMTGTAGCTTTTCCAACTTGGATTTCTTCTTACTGAGGTTCCTTTCCTTCTTTCTTGTGATCTAAGTCTCTCTAACTATTTTTGGACTTTTCTTTCCATTCTTATTCTTATCTTCTCCTAGCATAGTGACTTCGCATTATTGATGTGCTCTCAAAGGGTTCGAAGTTAATACCTCTTCTCTTATTAATTCCAGGGTGGTTATTTTTATTTCTTGCATGGATAGGTCCTTCAAACCTTCTTTTGTTCTTTAAAATTTGACAGCTAATTCTCTTGCCCTCTATTGCTTCGAATTATCTTCTCGTTATTCTATTATTCGGTCTATTTTTCTAGCTATGAAATCCCTTAGTTCTTGCTTTTTCTTTTATGTGGCTTCTTCCTCTACTTTCCTTCTGATCTGATCCTTCTCGATCCAAGTCTTTCCTAACAATAGTGGGAACGGGGCGATGTTCTCAACAAACTTAATGACTTCAAATTCCTCTTCAGTTGATGTTCCATGGATAATAATAGGTACATTAGTAACTCTTCCACATAGGGTTATCATCTTTCCCTTGAACAAGCTTATCCTTCCCAATGAAGGTATCACAATAGGCTTTCCCAAAATTTCCCAAGTGTCTTATGTCATAATATTCACTTGTGTTTCCTCATCCAAGACATAGTCTATGTCGAAGTCTCCTATTCTTGCATTTATGTGTTGTTTTATCTTCAAGATCTATCATAAACTGACATCCTTGTGATCATTCATCATTTCTTTCAACTCTGATAACATAGTATGATATTTTTCTGACTCATTCTCTTGATGATTATCTAACATGCTCTTATTCTCTTGACTTCCTTCATATTTTTCTTGTCTCATGTTCTAGAAATCATCCTTGGACAATCCTCAACTTCATGGCCAACAATTTTACAACAAAGACAAATAAGGCCTGTACCAGGGCATTCCTTAGGAAGATGTCCCGGTCTTCTACAGTTGAAGATGTCTCGGTCTTCTACAGTTATAACATAGTGTCAATCCTCTCGTTCTCTTGTAAGTTCCCCAACTTCTCTTGTACTACGCACTAGGATCACAGTGTCGGACTTTCAATCTGAAAAAGTTATTTCTAGGTTCCTGCATCCATTTATTAGAACAAAAATTATTTCTATGCATAGGAATAACATGTCTTTCTTTATTTCTATCAAATTTATTCAAATCAACTCTTTCTTCCAACTGCACCCTAGCTTTCAGACTAGGACAAAATCTGTTAATCATACCTAAATTCATGCTTTCGAAACAAAAAAATCCGCTTATCTTACTCTTATCAAATCACAAATCTTTACCTCTTTCAATATCTTACCTCTTTTCTTCAAATTGGGTTTCTTTATTAGCACAGAGCTTCACAAGTCAAATAGAGAATTGTGCACTACAACAATAGATCTATGCATAGATATTATCTTTTCTTTACTTCAATTCCCATCAATCACAGTTTCAGGTCCCGACATCAAAACCATTTGTTGGCACAGGGGCAGACCCAGGGTTCAACTCTAACAATGCACCAAAAAAACCCTAACTACTGGCCCTTTTGGCAACACCTGCGAAGCAGGTGAAGTCTCACCCGAGGTAGAGGCAGGGGGGGTTACAGGACTCAGGTGTATGTAACCAAGCTGGGACACAGATATGTGATTATAACACTTCACAAAGTACTTTAATAACACTTAGAGGATGATATGCATTAGTTCATTAACTTTATTAACATCTCAGAACAAACCCTAAGATAGATCGGTGCAATAATAGTAAATATTAAGCACTTCAACTACTTAGCACACAACACAAAGTTAGATCTAACATTCATTCATCCTTAACACATGTGAAACATTAAACATCTATATATCTATCTAACATACATAATAAGCAAAGAAGATTCATAATATAACCAACACTGCACAAAGCAACCCGAAGACACAATATATATGTGGCTCACCCCAGTGTGGGGCTATGTCCACCAACTACTTCATCTTCTTTATTATTCTTCAATCTCTTACATTCATTATCTCTTGTGCACTAAGACATAGAGCCAAGCTTCGCAGAGGACAAGATATTTGCACACTGAGTAGTATATCCTCCTTCCCAAAATTAGGTCAAGGCACAAAACCAACTCCTTTATCAAGCACATAGCCTTACATAAACTTTTTGTTGCACGAAGCACTCATAACTTCTTGCACTTATCTACTTAGTCTCTTATATCACTTCACTACTTCTACCTTACAATATTACTTATTTATACTTTTACAATAAGGCCTAATCATGGGTAAACTCATGGGTCGACATCCCATAAGCCATTACAAAAACCCTAAGAACCCCTTGTTGGGTCCAAAAATCCCACAAAACAACTGAGATCTGTGATCTCATCTCTGCTGGGCACTCCTTCCTCGACCACTGCATCGAAGTCCAAAGAGTGGTTAAACCTGACCAAGATTTCCTCAAAAACTGGTTGAGGGTCAACATTATGCGCAAAATCTAATTCTCTATCCACACACACAAATCCCAGACTCTTGATACACATAGGATATTATCCTACACACCCAACCACTCAATCCTCTTCTTGTAATACTCATAACCAATTTTACTAGATTATCTTAGCAGGTAAGACTATCATCCAATGACATATTCATGCACAACTACAAATATAGGCTATAAGCATCATACGTATAGGTGCAAGCAACATTAAATATAATAACAACAAATACTTATATGCAATAACATACAAGAATCAACCCATGACAAACATAGACAAATATACACATAGTAAAAAAGATACGCACATAAGGAACACTTATCTTTTATAAAAGTTTCCAAATGTGGTCTTGACTCAAATGTTCCTCTCATCCATAGACATTGTTTCTCATAATATTTCAGCAAAAACTCACCCCCGAGCTGGGGCTCAACTCCACAAAGGAAAAAGGGTTCCTAGATATAAGCTATTGTATGAAACTCAATATAATTACTCAATCCTAGGTTCCCATTGTTGTAACTAGCCCACTATCCCTCATTCCCGACACACCTGTCACACCTAAGGAAGTGTGCCCCTTATTTGCTGAACAGTCCTTCATCTCCCCCACTTCCCTTCCCAGGGTTACCAACAACAGGTCAGATATAGAAGAAGTCTATGAGCCCTGTGAATGATGCTCAATGCACCAATGAACCACTCTTATCAATACTCTAACTTGGAGAGTATGATACCGGGTCTGACAACCTCTTCACAACAGCGAGTCTCTCACCCGGAGAGACTTATCTTGGTATGTTAACCTGTCTCTTTGATAGTAACTCAGATTATATCCCACAACTCCTTACAAGTTTCTCTATGGAGATAAGGTAATAATCATATTTTCTATATAGTCTGACACCCTTCTTCCCACGAGAGCTTGCAACATGCATTCCTCCTGAATAATCATCTACATAATGGATAATGCCATAATAATCCCCAAAACACACTAAGGTCAACAATATATATTGCATGCCTTCCACTTGACACTTTTCACCTTCAAAATTAGCTTTGATCAACTTGGTGACCCATTCCCTACCCTTGGGAACTTAGGATAAAAAAATATCCACAATACACTTTTCCAGAAATATGATTAAAATATTTCCCCCTTTTCCCTTTTCCGATGGAGTATTCCCCCCGTCTCTTTTTTTCTAAGTCAGTCAGGGTGCAGTGATGAAATATTATATTAATAATCCTGATTATATTTATGTGGATAGGCGCACTGGACTATTTGTTTCTAGCCTCACCAACCTCATAATCACATGGGATCTTTGGCCTCAAAACATAAGAAGTCACATGTACATATATATAACTCAACACTGTGCACTTCCAGGTCATTACCACACACTTAACCAAGTGCACGCAACACAGTGCAATGTGCGCACTTACCCAGGTGCATGCAATAGACAAAATGTGTGCACCTTATCTTTATAACAATTCTCCGCACACTTGTTCATATGCATGCAACACCCGAAAATCCAAGTTCTAATGGCTCACCAACCTAAATGTTTCTTACATTTACACTTGGTACCAATCGGCTCACCATCCTATATGTACAATTACAAAGGGTTCGAGCTCAAGGAAATTACAAGGTATCAACTCTCATGCCTTTAAAAAATTAGGATGTTCTCCCATCTACCTATTGCTCAAAGTAAAAAATTAAAAGGTAAAGGATTTGGAAAGGAGTTTTATATGATAATGGGAAATGAAGATATCTTTTTCAGGTTTAAGAACACTCATTGGTAGTGTAGCAAGGCCTATGATACCTAGGTGACTTTGTTGGGTCTATGGATGCTCATTGGAAATGGAGCAACACCAAGAGTACATGACAAATCAACTTGAGACAATATTACATCCTAGGTCTATAAAAACTTTGTGGCACTATGATAGCATATGAAGTTGGAGGAAGTCATGTAATTAACCTCATTAAGTTGACCCTTCACCTTTGGCTAGTAAGTTAATCAAACTTGGAACTGGGACTTATATAGTTGTTTTTAAGAAAATATCTAATGGGGACCCATGGATGAAATAAGATCCTCCAGTGAAATATGATTGTTTCCTTCTTAGGGAATTCTCCTCACTCCAACAACTAACCTGCAAAGATTTATGTCTTCACTTGATGTTTCACCCTTTATTAACCTAGAAACATCTCCACCAAGTTCTACCTTTTGTCACTGAACTTAAGTAGAAAATGAGGACCCTTCCTTTATTTATAGCATTGAAAGTATTGATTTTGTTTGTATTTTCTTGATTGACTAGGCTTAACTTTAGGTTCTACATATATTCTTAGATTAAGCTATCCTGAAGCTACTATGCTTTCCATAGATTTCTTGTTTTTTATTGATGATATTTACCTTAGTTTTTTTAATCTCCCTTATCTTGGGGCCCATGACTTTGATGTTATACTAAGTTTTGATTCTTCCCTTATTTGGCTCATCATCCTTCCCAAAATTTTGAAATTTTGGACTTTTATGAACCATGTTTTCTCATCACAGCCCTTTCAAACTTCATTTTTAAGCCAATCGTGATGCTCTTGATGTAAATATTATTATCACATCCATCCCAACTTGTGAAATTGTAATCACATGCGATGTTTCACAAAAGGGACATATTTCCAAATAAAATATGCACCTAATATAAATGTTTTGAAAGCACACACTGAAACCCACAATTAGAGTTTGGTGTTAAACAAAAGAAGTAAGGTTTAAAACATAGAGGAAGTGTGATTAACTGTAAACAAACAAATTTTAAAGTATTACATTCCATGGTAAAAGGTAACTTACAAGTTTTCAAAATATGTGACAAAAGGAACAATGGAGAAATTTATTATATAGCGTGACCAAGGCACAAAGACAAACTTTTTTACTATGTGCTTCATTGCAACAATTACTAGAATACAAATTTGATGGAAGTGCAATGGACCACGACCAAGCCTAATTTCAAAATCTTAGTTATCTGACATATTTCAAGGTTTCAAGCCTTTTGTCACGGGTTAAAAGTGTGTGTGGTATGAAAAGTGTAAAGTATGAAGTGCAAGATAAAAGGTGAAATGGAGGGAAAGGGTGGAAAGGACTATATAAAGAGTGAAGGATAAAAATAAAATGGAAAAGGTATACATGGATTTTTACTCCTCCTAGGGTATTGTCACGTGAGAAAAAATCCTACCATCTATCGTGTACAATCACAGAAAGGTTAGTAGTATCCACTTTCAACAAATTCTCCAATTATCTATCAATACTTGTCTCATTTATTTGGGTATGTCCTTCAATCACAATTCCAATTTCAATTTAAATAAGGTTTTACCTTCCCTAAATTTGGATTCTCTATTTTCAATTTAAATAAGTGATCTAGTAGGATCCAGGAATGCTCACAGAGGTTCAGGAGGATCCAGAACATCCACAAAGGTCCATAAAGGTTAATAAATGCTCAAAAATCTATCTTCTCAAATGCTCTCGAAAATGATATCAATGTGTATAGCTCGGTGATAACTTTCCAACGACAGAAAAATTGCCTCAAATGGAGTTCATATGAAAAGGTTATGGTTGGTCAAATTTCAAGTCAACTAGGTCAAAGGTCAAAGTCAACAGGGTCAAGGTGACATGTGTCACCACTGCAAGGTTTACATGTGGCAAGACCATACAAGACATACAATGCTAACTTGGAAACACCCCAATGTGCCACATGGCACATCATATGCTAACTGGGAAGGTGATGAGGCATGCCATACAGTGTCATTGCCATATAGGTGGACTAGTCATGTGAAGACACATGGTAGGGATAAGACAATGAGAGGTTTCCACATGGAAGCCTCCCATAGGCCATTTCTGGTTTAAGTTTATCAAAATTTTGTGGATCCCCGAAGGATCGAACCTGGGTCTCCCAACAAACAACCCAACGGATTCACCATTATACATGGCGATTAGTTCTTAACCATATATGGGAGATAATTTATTTAAGGTCGTGTGAATGTTTTTTGGCTAGAAAAAGGGTCGAGGGCTAATCGCTCAACCGTAGTCTTATATATATTTGATGTAACTATGTTTGTAAATCCCTAAGGGATAAACCATATGTAACAACCTACTATATATATATATAGTTATAGTTATAACAAAAGCTCTGATAGGGGAAGGTCCTCAGGTTTGAACCCGTGACCTTTCCCCCCATAATCCAACGTTTTAACCATAATTTCATAACTCGGGGTTTGTTTTAACAAACCAACAACTTTGTATTTAATGTTGAACATGAAATTTGGGTGGAAGGTTAGGGCCCACACCCTCTTTAATGGGCATGTGGACCGAGGATGGTACATTCATTTGATGTGCAAAGTACGGTCTCATAGTTCATACCAAGGGAATTAGGGCCTTGAGGCTACAACATAAAGTGTCTCGAGAGGTCCCTTGACGGAATTTTAATAACTTTATACTCATTTTCACAATTCTTCACAAGGAATCCAATGGTGCACTCTATTTTTGGTCTTGAGAAACGCAAAAAAAAATCATTGTAAAACATAATCATTTGAGCATTAATAAAGAGGTCTCTATTGGAAGCAGACCTGGAGACGTAGCCAAAATTGGGTGAACTCCATTATCAAACTTGTGGATCTAATATTATCATTGTTGTTCATTTTTTGATCAGTTATTTGTAAGTCTTTTACCATTAAAGTGTATTTGGTTATATAAGTATTTCACATGTAAATTGCAAAGAACTCAAGCGATCATTATTATTTTAAAGATCAAGTAGATGTTTATAAGTATTTAAAAACTAATCAACATCTAAATATTTTTTAGATCAAGTTGGTATCAGAGCATGTTTGACAAGTGTTTGCAAGTGAATGCTTACAAGATCCAAACTCAAACATGGTAAAGGAAATCTTACAAGTTATAAGTTTGAGATTGAAGGAACTCTTCATAAGACGACTTCTGAAGGAAAGGAAGAATAACATCCTCCAATGAGTGCAGATTAAATTATGGATACACTTCACTCAATTAGATGTCAAGTTTGAATTGCCGACCTATGATGGAGAATTGAATGCCGATAAATTGGACAACTAGATCAATCAAATAGAGATATAATGTAGGTTTCAAAAGATCATGGACGAAGCTACAAGGATACAATTAGTTTCTCTTTGACTAAGTGGCAGGCCTTAATATGGTGGGAGAGTAAGATGCAAGTTGATCTTGTTCAAAGGGGTAAATTCATCACTTCTTGGGATAATTTTACTAAGGCTATAAAAAAAATTATATCCATTGGCTTATATGCAAATGAAAATAATAGAATGGAAACATCTAAGGCAAGGTAAAGGCCAAAATATTCAGGCATACACGCATGCATTCAAAAGGAAGGAATTATCCTCAGGGATTTTGTTGTATACCTATGAAACTATTCTAAAGTATATTGGTGGTATGCACTCATATATTTGTCACACAATTTTAATGGTTAACCCTACTAACATTGATAAAGTGACAATACAAGCTACACATCTGGAGGCTAGTAAGGGTAAGCATGTGATCAAAGATAAGAAGCCATTCAAGTTTGAAAATAAAAAGAAAGGTAAATGGAAGAGTAAAAAATAAGCTACAGTAAATAAATTTGAGGAAATACCTACATGTTCCCACTATAAGAAAAAGGGACATGAGGAATCACAGTGTTGGAAGCTACATACAAAATTACGACTGAAGAAGTTTAAGGATAAAGGGAAGAAAAATAATGTTGAATCAAATCATTTGGATCTAGGGTCATATTTCGGGGATGAATATAAGATCATGGGAATGGGAAGCAAATTTATATCAACTATCAATTGTAATTCTTCAGTTCAAACCTCTAAATTGGAAAGTGATACTGATCAAAAGAAGAGAAGCGAGTTTTTTCATGTCAAAGTTATAGTCAAGCATACACATGTAGATACTTTATTTGATAGTGGATCTCAAGTTAACTTAATATCTAAAGCAATTTTTAAGAATCTGGGTTTGAATATGACACCTCATAAAAACCCTTATCCATTAGGATGGGTATGTGAAGATGCTAAGTTTTAGGTGACGAAACAATGTAAGATCATATTTGTAATAAGTTCTTTGACGGGGTTGAGTTAGATGTTGTACCTCTTGACATTTGTGACATTGTCTTGGGTAGTCCATATCTATTTGACAGGAAGGCTATATTCTATCGCAGAGAAAATAAATATAATATTTTCAAGGATAGGGTTGAATTTATTGTTAGAGCTCATCGTATCAAAACTATTTTTTCTTTAGTGAGCACCGAGAAAATGAAGAGATTCGTGAGTGCAAGTAAATATTTTGTTCTCATGACAATGAAATAGAAAGAAGAAGATATAACAGATGATTTATTAGGTTATGATCAAGATCATAAACATGATATGGTAAAAATCATATCTAACTATGATGAGTTATTTCGGGAACCTACACGGTTTCCTCCCAAGAGGGAGGTTGGACATGAAATCTATTTGTAGCATGATGATTCTCTTCCTAATATTGGAATGTATAGGTCATTAGCGATCAAGAATGTAGAAATTAAGAAGCAAGTTCAGGAGTTGCTCGATAAAGGAATAATCAAGCCAAGATACTCTATGTGTGGTTATCCTATTGTTTGGGTTCATTTTGGACTTCCTACATATATTATATCATATCGAGACTCTCACTTTTTGGGAAAGTTTTCGTATCATTTATGGGAGCTCATGGACACTAAGTTAAAGAAGAGAACAATTTTTCATCTGCAGACAGATGAATAGATAGTGGTGGTAAGAAAATAGTGGTGCATATACTTTGAGGATACTATAGAAAGCATCCTAAGTTATGGGATGAGAAGTTACATTATATACAACATGCCTATAATCACAACATGCATTATTCTACTCAGAAAACTCCTTTTGCAGTATGTTTGGGGTACTTTCCTAAATCACCTATGGAATTGTTTTGGAGAAGAAAGTAAAGAATATGGATGGGATGATACAAATAACGCTCAAAGGTTCATTCAAAATATTGAATAGGTACATCAAGTAGTACATGAACAATTTGAGAAAATCTAAGCTAAGTACAAGGTAATGCATGACAAAGATCGAGTTGATCATCAATTTGAAGTCGGTGATCAAGTATGGTTACATATCAGCAAGGATATAATGAAAGATGAAGGTAAAAAGCTAACGCTAATCTGATATGGTCCATTCAATATCTTGGAGAAGATTGGCACTAATTGTTACACATCAAAATGTCACATTTGTGTTTTTCACCCTAAGTGTTGCAATTGTCACAAAGTGACGTATGCACCTCGGTAAGTGTCGCATGCACTGTCACAAGTGTTGTATGCGCCTTCCCAAGTGTCACATTCACTTTGTGAGGTGTCACCATCCCTTGACACCATTAAAACAATTTTCCATGACCCCTAAGTCATATGGGAGGAATAAACCCATCATTTCTATATCAAAACACACCATTTCCTTGGAAAATTCAACCTTTTTTTTGGTCATGTATAGGGAGCATCAATGCTCCCCTTCCCATGGATGGGGAGCGCCACTTTTTTAAAATGGTGCCTTGTCTCTCACTCAGGGGGAGCATCATTCTTGTTGAGGGAAAAGGGGGATCATCCACCTTAATCTATGGGATATCTCTCGTTATACAGGGTTGGTTATGTTTGACCCTTATGCTTTGGCCTCACCCTACGATCTGATCCAAACCTAAAGGAGCCATATTCCCAACCATATCCCTCATTTTCACATGGTGGTTGTGCCTCTCAAGCCTATATATTGAGGGATTTCCAAGGTGAAGGGAGGAGGTAATCATTTAGAGTATCATCATTTTTATCTTGGTATATTCATGCAAGGGGTTGGACGAGGAGATGCTAGAGAAGTTGTTGTTGCATCAATCATGGTCTGTAAGTATTCTATTTTGGTTCTCATTGAATATACTTGGCCCATTTCCTTCAATATTATGTATTATTGCACATTCATGTCTATTGTATCTTCAATATTCATAGATGGATTTTTTTTACCTAATAAACTAGAGTAGGTTATAGTCATTTTTCTTTTCTTCGCATTGCAGGTATCAAGTTGTGCCAGGGTATTTGAAGATCAAGCTCACAGATTGGAAGTAGCGAGGACACACTTTGAAACAAGGTACATCATGCCCTTTCTCCCTCTATCTTTCTAATTGGTTAAACTGAGTTCAAAGGGATGTTAGTTTCCAATTCTAGTGTTTTTGTCTTGGTATAGGGGTCTAGTAATCCAAGGGAGGTTTCATCTGTCCATAGATGAAATATTCTGTAACATAAATTGGCAACTCCGTTGGGGATGGAATTTGACTAGTCTTTCCTTGGATAGTCTAAATCCTTTGACTATCATTAGATCTTGTTTGGTGCTTGATTATAATCTATTTCCCCTTCCATATTCCTCACTGAAGGGATCACAAAGTCATTGATTGGTTTTTCTAAGATTTTATCATTTTTGAGCAATTTTTTGAACTTTTCAGAAGGGTGGCACTCCCCTGCAGTTCACACTGGGGTGCCATTTACCTGGTTGGAACTCCCCAGAGGCCTGCTAGAGGGAACCATTAGCTGAATCACACTCCCATAAATCCTCCTAAAAATCACCATTCCCCTAACTGTCTCTTTGTCTCCTTGAGAACATGGGCGCCAATCCCTTTGTTTTGGTGTTTTTGCCTCTTTCTGCTTGCTCTTTCTTGGCCTGATTTTGAGGAATTGTTTCCCAGAGACTCCTGATTTCCTTTGACTTTGTTTAGGATTGAGGATTTGATATTTATCACTCATTTTTACATTTTTTGATCTTGCAAACCTATTATACATTGCAGAATTGATTCAACTTGCTTTTTACTAGTTTAGTCTTTGTCTCGTGATCTTTCAATTATCTGATTGATTGGAAGAGTCTACAAAGGTTTGTTTGATCTTGAGTTTATGTTCAATATTATTTAGAACATATCACTCTTTTGAATGATTGGGATTCTTTTTCTTACCAAAACATAGATTGAATACTTCTTTCTTGTTGTTCATATTTAACGAATGTTGAGTGAGTCTTGTCACTGTTTTGAGTGCATTTCTTGTTCTATCTTTTTACTTTGTATTCCTTTGTATATGCATTGGATTCTTGCATTGAAAGTAAGGAAGTATAAATAAATATAATTTGATTTAGGTTCATTGCATTTATAATCAAATGAACATAAAATGATTGCATTCAAAGTTTTGGGTGGTAAAATGCATTGGGTTTATGCATTTGGGAATGGAAAAAGACTCTTCTCCTTTCCATAGATAGAGTTCATTGAATAGAAATATTTGCATCTCATTATATTTCACTCTTTTGGAGTCGAAGTCACGAATTCCATCAGTTTCTCTTCCATACCCTTGAGTAAAAAACAACCTAAAAATCAAAATGCTAATTAAAATATATCTTGAAAATTTTCTTTCTAGGCCTTTGAAAACCTACATTAGCTTAAGTGTAGGGCCTTGGAATATGTGTTGAGAATATATTTCCAAATCCATAAAAAAAACATAGAATCTTGCGAAAGAGAAAGAAAATCCAATTTTCATATGATCATAGTCAGGAACCCCCTCTCAAACAAGGGGATAAACATGAGGTCGTGTGCGGGAGAGAAACAAAGATTACCCCTCAGAGGCTTACCCAATCGTAGAGGAATGAGCGTATACTGTGGGTTCTTCTTGATAATCAATTGTTTTTCATTTGATCTTGGAGATTCATGAATATCTAATCCATTCGAGGTCCTATGGATTTTACCGGTCCTCTTGTCTTCAATCCTCTAGAAGAATTTTGCACTTGATATCCTGCCCATACATTTGATCTCGATTGTCGACTGTACCTTCCCATAGGTTGAATGTGATTTGGTAACCTTACTGGCCTTCATATTTAGGGTTCATACATAAGGTGATGGTGAAGGGCAGTCTTTGTTGTACCTAGTTCGGACATTGATCAAACTCACTCAGGCTCCTTGGAGGGTAACCCATGGATAGACCGTGAGGGAAATTGCACCAAGGTGTAAGTATGTTAAGCAGGTCACCAATGTAATTGATCCACCCTCTCTATCCCAACCCCTTCTCACATTGATCCTACGATGTTGGATTTCATCACCAACTACCACATTCACTATGAAAATGTTTGATTGTTTGGTTTGCTTCCTATATTTTTTAGCATGTGCTTTTTGTTTTTCTTAAAATCCTTTATGGTTGAGTCTGTGTCTATGGTGTCAGTTCCTGGAACTACCAACGAAGGAACCAATTTTATTGGGTTACCATTTTTTTCTCCTTTTGTTAGTCTCTAATTTTTCTTTTGATTTAGTGAGAAACTCTAATCCTAAACCCTTCCTACCTGCACTTCACTGTCTGCTTTCATTTTATTTTAATCCTTGTTTTCAGCTTGTTATGATTAGCATTTTAGATTTTTGAATAATTGCTTTAAGTCTGGATATTTAAGACATGGTTTTACAAGATGTGTCACTTCATATGCATGTTTGAATTTGCAAATTCAAAACTCTTCTAGTCATTAATAACGCTACTAGAATAACATTATTCCTATAGTGCAAATATAATCATGCCTTAATATGCGCTTGCCACCCTGATTTCGTTATGATTACACAGATCATGGACTAATAATTCACTTGTGTCCCATGATAGCTCTTAAATCATTTTATGATTCAAACCGTTACATGATAGGATTGTTCTGTACCTGCAAAGGACTCATTTCAAATCGTTCAATTCCCAAAGATCATTATTTGAACCTGTCACTTGTCGTTCTGATTTTGCTAAATTATAAGCGCAAGTGTTTTCTCAGAATAATTGTTATATGACAATAGTTGCAGGTTGTAGATTTAGAATCTGAACAATGCCAGTTGTAGCATCGGGTTATTAATGTGGAGCTAGGNCAGAGGACCTGTTTTAGAAACACCTTGTAAGACATTATTTTTCTATTTGACACTTAATAACAAAGGCATATGAATGGTTAGGCTCTCTTTTCTACTTTGTTCTTCTCTCTTCATGCTTGAGCTCATTATTCAAACTGCAATGCATTTGTTTTCTTGATTATTGATTAATACAATAAGGAACTTACTGTGGTTATTATTTTCAAGTTTTGATTTCAAGCCGATGTTCTTGTTTCTTAATGATATTTTGAGATAAGAATTTATGTGAAGTTGACAAATTGGACACTTCATTTTCTCTTTTTCTTATTGGTCTAATCCATCTATGTGACTACCTGTTAACCAGTCAATGTGATATATTCTGTTCTTATTCAGATTTTCTTGTTTATTTTAAAACCTTTGAACCAGTTTTCAATGAYGTCATTCAAAACCAAACCATAAAAACCTTCAAAACACTTTTTCAATAAATCGATGATGCCCTAGCTTTCCCTCTCACAATCAAGTGCAACTTTAGGGACTAACATCTTTTGGTGCCATTGTCGGTGATGAAGCAATGAAGATATCTTCACTGGGAGAACAAAAATGATCAGATCCGCTTCTTGATGGTGAACAGGAAGAGGGCAGATACATGACTAGAGATCTTTCGCCATGGTGACTCCACTGTCTAAGGATTAATAGGCGACTCCACTGGGGATCCAAGTATGGAAGCCATTTTGGCTCAAAGGTTGGCCTTTTGTGACTTTTCATATGTAGTTGTTTTTCCAAACCCAATGCTTAGCATAGGTGAATGGGAAGGTTCCCTTCCTACATTTAAAGGAGAAGATTGGGAGGTACCAGCTAAACATCTGCTAGATTTCCATGAGTTTATTCGTGAACGTCAGATTGTGCATGAGGATGTTCAGATCAAGATTTTTAGATACTCATTGAAGGGAGCATCCTTGGAATGGTGCAGATCTCTTCCAGCCACCAGTATAAACTCTTTGAAAATTTTTCATAATGCTTTCAATATATTTTGTAAAAAAATGTTTTCAGTTGAAAGTCTTTTTGAAAATTGTTGTGATATATTTGAGAAGCATATTCAGCATAAAGAACAATTTTCTTCTGATGGTAAGGATGATAATTATGCTGTTGAGGAAGATCATCAAGATTCAATTGATGATAGGGACAACTATTGCATAGTAGTAGACGCATTTGATCTCATCTCTGATGCACATGTTGTTTTTTATTTGAATGAAAAAGTTCATGTTTATGATGCGTATAAAGAACAAGTATTTCTTCAACATATTGTTGATGAATCTGATACACATAACAGTATTGATGAAGGTTATCAACAACCTGTTATATTTATGGTGACAGAAGCTGAGCAACAGATTTATGAAAACAGCCTACACATTAGTCATGAATAGTTGGAACCAGTATATGGCAGTATCGAGAAGCAAGCAAAGGTAACAATTTTTAGTTATCAATCTACTTTGTTCTATGATTTGGTAGCCATTTATATGGAGTTATGTTTCTCAGAAGATTTCAGCCTTGCTATTTTTGGAATTAAATCAGCAAAATCAGAACGATGAGTGATAGGTTCAAATAATGATCATTGGGAATTGAACGATTTGAAATAAGTCCTTTGCAGGTACAGAAAAATCCGATCATGTAACAGTTTGAATCATAAAATGATTTAAGAGCTATCGTGGGACACATGTGAATTCTTAGTCCACGATCTATGTAATCATAACGAAATTAGGGTGGCAGGCACATATTAAGGAATGATTATATTTGCGCTACAGGAATAATGTTATTCCAATAGGGTTATTAATGACTAGAAGAGTTTTGAATTTGCAAAATTCAAATAGGCATATGAAGTGACACATCTTGTAAAACCATGTCTTAAATCTCTAGACTTAAAGAAATTATTCAAAAAGCTAAAATGAAAATCATAACAAGTTGAAAATGAGGATTAAAATTAAATGAAAGTAGACAATGAAGTGCAGGTAGGAAGGGTATAGGATTAGAGTTTCTCACTAAATCAAAAGCAAAATTAGAGATTAACGGTAGGTATGTGTTACAAATTAAAATTATGTTACACATAAAGAATTCTTCTCTGATTTCTATCTGCGTTGAAAGAGATTTGGTAAATGGTTTGATGTTATCATGGCTTGATTGGAAGCATGATGTCACATGATGAGCCAGTTTTTACTGGTTAGAAGTAGGAATAAATAGAAGAATAAGCTCACCATCAAACATGATATTATTTTTATTCTATTAATTTACAGTAGAAAATTTGGTAGGGGTAGTTTGTCTTCAAATGAGGAGGAGATTTGCAGAAGTTTGGGCCAGATTTGAATGATATTGAATGACTCCACAAGCCCAACGGACTAGGCATAGCAAAAAATTGTGGATGTTTGCAGAGTTGAAGATTTGCAGGGTCAAGTTGCACAGATGGATAGAACGGAAAGGCACAGTGATCTGCTTGTTCTTGATGCCTCACAGGGAGAGCATCATCCCCATAAGGGGCCAATGCTAGTCTCTAATTTTGCTTTTGATTTAGTGAGAAACTCTAATCCTAAACCCTTCCTACCTGCACTTCATTATCTGCTTTCATTTGATTTTAATCCTTGTTTTCAACTTGTAATGATTTGGATTTTAGCTTTTTGAATAATTTCTTTAAGTATGGAGATTTAAGACATGGTTTTACAAGATGTGTCACTTCATATGCCTGTTTGAACTTTGCAAATTCAAAACTCTTCTAGTCATTAATAGCGCTACTGGAATAACATTATTCCCATAGCGCAAATATAATCATGCCTTAATATGCGCCTGCCACCCTGATTTCATTATGATTACACAGATCGTGAACTAAGAATTCACATGTGTCCCACGATATCTCTTAAATCATTTTATGATTCAAACCATTACATGATCGGATTGTTCTGTACCTGCAAAGGACTCATTTCAAATCGTTCAATTCCCAAAGATCATTATTTGAACTTGTCACTCGTCGTTCTGATTTTGTTGAATTATAAGCGCAGGTGTTTTCTCAGAAGAACTGTTATATGCTAATAGTTGCAGGTTGTAAATTCGGAATTTGAACAGTGCCAGTTGTAGCATCGAGTTATTAATATGGCGCCAGGGGGGAAAAAATTGGAGATCCAGAGGACCTGTTTTGGAAACACCTTGTAAGACATTATTTTTCTATTTGACACTTAATAGAAAAGGCATATGGATGGTTAGACTCTCTTTTCTACTCTGTTCTTCTCTCTTCATGCTTGAGCTCATTATTCAAACTGCAATGCATTTGTTTTCATGATTATTGATTAATACAGTAAGGAACTTGCTGTGATGATTATTTTCAAGTTTTGATTTCAGGCTGATGTTCTTGTTTCTTAATGATATTTTGAGATAAGAATTTATGTGAAGTTGAAAAATTGGACACTTCATTTTCTCTTTTTCTTATTGGTCTAACCCATCTATGTGACTACCTGTTAACCAGACAATGGGATATCTTCTGTTCTTATTCTGATTTTCTTGTTTATTTTATAACCTTTGAACCATATTTCAACCACCTCATTCAAAACCAAACCATAAAAACATTCAAAACACTTTTGCAATAAATCAATGATGCCCTAGCTTTCCCTCTCAAAGTCAAGTGAAACTTTAGGAACTAACACCTTTTGTTCCCGTTGTAGCATCGGGTTATTAATAAACCAGAAGGGGGGGGGGAATTGGATATCTAGAGGACCTATTTTGGAAACACCTTGTAAGACATTATTATTCTATTTGACACTTAATAGAAAAGGAATATGGATGGTTAGACTCTCTTTTATACTATATTCTTATCTCTTCATGATTGATCTCATTATTCAAACTGCAATGCATTTGTTTTCTTGATTATTGATTAATACAGTAAGGAACTTGTTGTGGTGATTATTTTCAATTTTTTATTTCAGGCTGATGTTCTTGTTTCTTAATGATATTTTGAGATAAGAATTTACGTGAAGCTGAAAAATTGGACACTTCATTTTCTCTTTTTCTTATTGGTCTAATCCATCTATGTGACTACCTGTTAATCAGTCACTGGGATATCTTATGTTCTTATTCTGATTTTCTTGTTTATTTTATAACCTTTGAACCAATTTTCAACCACCTCAATCAAAACCAAACCATAAAAAACTTCAAAACACTTTTGCAATAAATTGATGATGCCCTAGCTTGCCCTCTCACAGTCAAGTGAAACTTTAGGGACTAACACCTTTTATGGGACAGATTGGTCCTCCTTATATCACCACTTTAACTCTTCCTCGATTCACTATTGGGTTACCAGTCTGGTTGTTTTCCACTCCGGTGAATGTAAATTCTTCTAGTGATTTATCTGTAATCACTCC
Organism: Picea sitchensis; assembly: GCA_010110895.2. Lineage (NCBI taxonomy): Eukaryota > Viridiplantae > Streptophyta > Pinopsida > Pinales > Pinaceae > Picea > Picea sitchensis. The sequence continues at coordinate 14,088 of SNQJ01S0033301.1, read as the reverse complement.
ACCCCAAGAACATCAACCTCATGTCGATCCTTTACCTTCTTCACTTGTACAATATTCTTCCCTTTCTTCCTATTCTCCTAGTGAAATATCTGCAGCTAGTAGCGAGGTAGATAAGAAGAAGAAGAAAAGGAATATTGAGAAGAAGAAAAATAATCTAGGGGGAAACTTCCAACCACTGCAAGACATGTTGGAAGTGATCAACCAACTATTTTTCATCATTATGGGAGTGTTGATAATGTTGACAAGTCTATCAAGACACGTCACAAACCCAAATTCCCTTGTAGTATTTGTAAGGGTGACCACATTCTTAAGGATTTCTCTTGTATTTCCAAGGTTTAATAAGTTTGGTCTAAGGGTCCTCAACCCATGTCGTTAGCCACTGCAAGTCATGTTGGTGAAAAAACATCAACTAGTTATAATCAGGTTGGAAGTAAGAAGGGTAAAGTCAAATTTACTTGCTTATTATGTAAGGAGATGCACCTCAATTACCTCTGCCCTCGTATGGATGAGGTTTCATATCTGTTGGAAAATATTACTGATGACCAACAACAACTTATATCTCCCAACCCGCCATTGTTTGATGAACTGGTCAATCATGTCCCGTCATCAGTTAATCTAATTGTTCAGGTGATCCATCTGATTCCATCATCATTTGAGTCAGTCAATCAAGTGATCGATTCATTTTCACTTTCGATTGATCCCACTCTCCCCTTGGAGAGTGGTGTTAAAGTGGGCAATACAATACCACCCTTGGTCGATCCCACTCTTACTTTGAAGACTGAGGATGTTTCTCAGGTCTTTCTTGTTTCTATGGATTCTTCTAGACAAGGGGGCACTTCACTCGTTCCAACGGAACCTCCTCCGAGTAACTAGGCCATTCTTTTAGATTGGGGTGCACTGCCAAAATCTCATCTCCCTTCCTAGATAAATTTACAAATCAATGTTCATGTTTGTGGTAGGGATGTTCCTCAGACTATTGTCGATGAAGGTGCATCAATTATCATTTTATCCTCAATTTCTTGGAAAGCTTTAGGTTCTACTCCGCTTGTGCTAGTGACTCAGAATATGTTGGATTTTAACAGAAGGGATAGTAAACCTTTAGGAATCCTTCCTCAGTTTCCTGTTACTTTGGGAGGAAAAATGATTTATATTGACGTGATGGTAGTGCATGACCCCTTGTACTTTAATTTTCTCCTCGAGAGAGACTATGTTTATGCTATGAAGGCTCTTGTGTCCACACTCTTTCGAATGATGTGTTTCCCTTACAATGGAAACATTGTGACCATAGAGAAACTTTCATTCCTTATCCTTCATATGATAGTCAACCATATGACTTCCCTCAACAGTCCTTACATGCCTACAACATCTTCCCCACCAGAGGTCAATTATGTGACAACCTGTCCAATGCATTCAACTCCGAATGAGAAGCAATATCTCGCTTGTTATGATTTAGATTTGATAGTTGACATGGTGATCTCTTTGATAAGGCTGTTAGAGCATGATATACCTACCCCTATCACGACCCTCAACATGTATTCCTTCGAGAGTGTGGTTTTTCCATCCGGCGAAGATCTCTTGGAAGCCATGACCAAGGTTTTCCCCTTGACATGTAATCCTTCCAGATCATTTTCCTCTTGGAATCCATGATCAAGTAGAGGTCTTTGAGCATAGTTTATTTGTTTATTTCAATCTCGTTAAAAAATTAAACTAGGTTTGAGCATAGTTTGTTTGTTGATTTCAAGCTCATTAAAAAATGAAACCCAACTTTGAGCATAGTTTATTTTTTGTTTTCATGATCGTTAAAAAATGAAACTGAACTTTGAGCATAGTTTATTTGATGATTTCAAGATCATCAAAAAATGAAACCAAGTTCAAGAAGAGTTCCCATTTCTGTGTCAAGCTCGTTAAAAATGAAACAGAGGGCCTCAAGCATAGTTTATAGTTTCAATCTTGTGTAAAAATGAAACCTAACTTAGAATTATCTTATCCTTCGGTAGTACCAAGTCATGAGAAAAGTTATTTTCTTGTTTCCATCACATTATAAAATGAAACAACGACCTCTCCCACGAAGTCGAGCCTTTCACTAGATCTCATAACTTAACCTTCCTTTCATCCGCCTTCGATTGTTGACCCATTTTTCTCCATTTGGTAGAGAAATAGGTGATAAATTAAGAATCGATGGATGAAATGAAGCTTGGGGGAGTAGGTCTCCAGCCTATAGACATCATGATATATAAAAGCTACTAGCTTCCATCATGCAGCTGGGGGAAAAGTACCAACTATCCATGGGTCTCACTCGAAACCTTTGGACATTTCGTTGGGAACTCTTTGGAGTCTCCTTTAAGTTATTTTCAGACTCCCTAAACACGAAAAATATTTCCGAGTGATCTTGCTTCCTTTCACGCTCATTAAAATTTTTGAAAGGGCATATTTCGAGTGTAATTTGCTTGTCTCTGAGTCATGCCAATTCTATGTGTCATCATACTTTTTCATCCATCTACGTGTGATATTATTGTCGTCACATTATGTTCTTTGTACTTGTCAAGTCAATGCTTCCAAGTCAATTGTCATGCTTCATGATGTTCAAGGGAATTTTCACTTCAAACCATCCATCTGTAGTATTACCTATTTCCATTTTCTATGTCAGACCATTCTCATTCGATTCACCATATCACATCACTTTCCCGTGTTAGTTTCATTTCAATGATGGTGGATACATAAAGTCCCTCCTTCGATGAGTTTCTTCTTTTTCACTTCATCAAATTATCTAGGAATTAGACTTAGAAACCAGTTAGTACCTTGGGAACTGCATGCCTCAATGGTAGGCCTCCTTGTTTATGACAGTAGGTTTACATCATTGACCTATGATTGGATGATTCCACAAATTTTCTACCTTAGCTCATTTATTCACATTCAATGGAATGTACTAGGGTACCTTGGGAGTCATTGACATCCTTGGTGATTTCCATCGTACTTAACGGTTTACATCAATTACTGGTAATAAAGTGGTTTTTACCATGTTCAACATCAAATCATTTATTCACATGGATAGATTTTTACTGCATCGGGATCAAGACGAAGACTTTGGGTTGGGCATTCACCCTGTTATGTGTTTTTCCCAGGTTGTGATGGAGATCATTTGAGCATGTAAAATATTTCAGTAAAATCGCCATGCCGACAATCTTACTAGTATATATATTGTCACATATATCCACATTGTATTGATATGTGGATATGTTTTTCCATCTCGTAGCTCCACTATGTATTTTTCATGGTTGTGATCAGTTCATGTCAAGGAGGAATGGATCCACGCTGTATCACTTGAGGCCATATCCTTAGTATTTTCATGGATCCGCAGTGTATTGGTCGGTGGTCGTGCTTTGAGTCATATCATATTCTGATCATAGGTATGCCTGCCTCAGAAATGGAAAATATATTAATATTGTTTGATGATTGTTTGTAGCTTCTGCCAAGTTCTCCCACTCCAACACCCTTGCATTGAATAATTTGTAAAAATTTTCAGCCATCATGTTCTCTTTTGACCTCAGACTTTAGGGGGGATTTGTTACACATCAAAATGTCACATTTTTGTTTCACACCCTAAGTGTCACAAGTGTCGCAAAGTGATGTATGTACCTCAGTAAGAGTCACATACACTATTGCAAGTGTTGTGTGCACCTTCCTAAGTGTCACATTCACAATTTTAGGTGTCTCCACCCCTTAAAACCATGAAAATAGTTGTTCATGACCCCTAATTCATATTGGAGGAAGAAACCCATCATTTATAGGTCAAAACACACCTTTTCCTTGGAAAACTTGACTTTTTTTTGGAATTTATGAAGGGTGGTGCCCCCCTGTCCATGTGTAGGGAGCATCGGTGCTACCATTACCATGTATGGGGAGCATCACTTTTGGAAAATGGTTCCATGTCTCTCACTCAGGGGGAGCACCATTCTGGTTGAGGGAAAAGGGGGATCATCCACCTTAATATATGGGCCAGTTCTCTTGAGATGGGGTTGGTTATGTTCGACCCTCATGCTTTGGATTCACCTTAGGATCTAATCCAAACCTCAAGGAGACATATCCTCAACCATATCACTCATTTTCTCATGGTGGTTGTGCGTCTCAAGCCTATATATTAAGGGATTTCCAAGGTGAAGGGAGGAGGTAATCAGTCAGAGTATCATCATTTTGATCTTGGTATATTCGTGCAAGTGGTTGGATGAGGAGATATTGGAGAATTTGTTGTTGCATCAATTGTGGTATGTAAGTATTTTATTTTGGTTCTCATTGAATATACTTGGCCTATTTATTTCAAGCTTGTGTATTCTTGCATATGCTTGTCTATTGTCGCTTCAATCTTCATAGATGAATTTGTTTTACCTAATAAACTAGAGTAGGAGATAGTCATTTCTCTTTTCTTCCCATTGCAAGTATTAAGTTGCACCAAGGGGTTTGAAGATCAATCTCATGGATTGGAAGCAGTGAGGAAAAAGTTTGAAACAAGGTACATCATGCCATTTCTCCCTCTCTCTTTCTGATTGGTTAAATTGAGTTCAAAGGGATGTTAGTGTCCATTTGTAGTGTTTTTGTCTTGGTATAGGGGTCTAGTAATCCAAGCAAGGTTTTATCTGTTTGCAGATGAAACATTTCGTAACACTAATTCCTTTAGTTTAGATCTACTAGTCTACTTGAAAATGTATTCAGTGGTAAATGTTGAGAATTGGAATATTTATGAGTTTCTTATGATTATAGATGAAGATGAAAGTATTCAAGTTCCAACAGTTGATGATTTTGATCAAGAGTATTTGGATGAGCTACATGAAGATGATATTCTTGACAAAAGAATCAGGACTTCACACCAAGGTGATGTGGAATATGTTGAAGTTGGTATTAAAGGGGTAAAACCAAGTAAAGAAAAATGGATGGAGATCAGAAGGGTGGGGGAAATATACTCTCATTTATTTATTGAGTAATCAAAAATTTGTGTTGGTCCAAAAGGCTTCCAATGGGGAGGAATGATCCAAGAGGATTCGAGAATGCTCATACAGGTCCAAGAGGATTCGAGAATGATCATACAGGTCCAATAGGATCCATAACGTCTAAAGAGGTCCAGAAAGGTTAAAAAACTATTAAAATTCAATTGTCCCAAATTCTTTCAAAAATCCCATCAATGTGTAGATCTCGATGATATATTTCCAATGATGCAAAAATCACCTCAAACAGAGTTCGTATGCAAAAGTTGTTGTTGGTCAAAGTTCAAGTCAGTTAGGTCAAAGGTCAAAGTCAAAGGGGTCAAGGTGACACGTGTCACCATTGCAAGGATGGAACATAGAAAAACCATACTGGACATATGGTGTTGACGTTGCAACACCCCAATGTGCCACATGGTACATCGTACACTGAATAGGTAGGTGATGAGGCATGGCATACAATGACATGGCTATAGAGGTGGACCAGTCATGTCATGACATGTAGCAGGGATAAGCCAATGAGAGGTTACCACTTGGAAAGCTCCCATTGGACATTAATTTTTTAATTTTTTCAAAATGTTATGGAGCCCCGGATGATCAAACCCAAGTCTCTTGGAAAACAATCCAACAACTTCACCATTATACCCTGTGGTTAGCTCTTAACCATATATGAAAATGTATTTAAGTTCGTGTGAATGTTTGTGTGGTTGGAAAAAGGGTCGAGGGATAATCCCTTGACCCTTGTATTATGTATATTCGATGTAATCACGACCGTAAACCCCACGGGGATAAACCATATGTAAAAACCTAATATATATATATATATATATATATATATATATATATATATAGTTATAACAAAAGCTTTTATGGGGGAAGGTTCGCGGGTTTGAACCTGTGACCTTTCCCCACATAATCCAACATTTTAACCATCATTCCATAACTCACAGTTTGTTTTAACAAACCAACAACTTTATATTTAATGTTGACCATGTAATTTGGGCAGAAGGTTAGGGCCTGCGCCCTATTTAATGGGTGCATAAACCAAGGATGGTACAAAAATTTAATATTTAGAGTATGGTCTCGAAGTTCGTTCCAAGGGAAATAAGGCTTTGAGGCTACACCGTAAAGCATGCTGAGAGGTCCCTTGACGAAATTTTAAGAAATTTATACTCATTTTTCATGATTGTTCGTAAGGAATCCCATGGTTCACTCTATTCTTGGGTTTTAGCAACGCAAAAAAAGGTCATTGTAAAACACAAGTATTTGAACATTAATAAAGAGGTATCTATTGGAAGCGAACTTGGAGACGTAGCCCAAATTGGGTGAACTCTGTTATCAAACTTGTGGATGTGATATTATTATTGGTGTTCATTTTGTGCTCAATTATTTGTAAGTATTTTTTTATTAAAGTGCATTTGGTGAGATAAGTATTTCTCATGTAAATTGAAAAACAATCAAGCGATCATTATTATTTTGAAGATCAAGTAGATGTTTATAAGTATTTAAAAAATAATCAACGTCTAAGGATTTTTCAGATCAATAAGGGTTTACCTTCCCTAAATTAGGATGCTCTATTTTCATTTGGTACTTAGCATCTCCCTCTCTCATTTTTCCTCCACGTCTCCCCACATTTTCGTCTCATGCATATCCTTGCTCCTTTGGTTGTGGTCTAATCCTGATTAAAGTAGGAATGAGAATGAATCCCTAGCTACTCTTAACATACCCATACCCCAATTGTACCCTTATCCATATTCTCACAACTTGTTTCAAAGTAAGAAAATAACCCTAACCATTTGATGCCATAACACTTGATTTCATGGTTCTCACCATACAATTAATTTAGGGGATTAGAATTCATTTATTATCTCAACTCTCTATCATTATCAAGCCAATGAATGTCATCACACTTCATGCCTATCTTTTTGTGCCCATGAAACTATAATGTGGGTTACCCAATCCAAGTAGCATGATCTTTTTCTACTCTAAAATGGACTTTTCAATAGTGAATGAACTCACATGTATTGTTTGGCATGCTTTGCCTAGATTTTGAATATTTCATTAAGTAATGAATATGAAAGTATTTTGAATTCATCTCAAGAGAAGCC
>SNQJ01S0033300.1:93818-104073 GCA_010110895.2 Picea sitchensis | reverse complement strand
AAAAGATGAAAAAGATGGAAAATAAAAAACAAAAAGTATTTTTTAATATTCTAAAAATATCCAAATTTTATCATCTTAAATTTTATAATTTTTATTTTATTAATAATATAATTAATTATTAAATAATCATAATTTTATTTTATTACATCATAACATAAGATAATCTATAATATATTTTTTTACAACAAAAAAAACTAAGGAATGATTATTATAATGTATCTATTACACCACCCTTCATTAAACTAAGGAAGGATCATTATAATGTATCTATTACACCACCCTTCATTAATGGTGATATTTTGTACTTACAAAGTTTAAATGATTATAATGTATCTATTCCACCACCCTTAATTACTGGTCATATTTTGTCCTTAAAATTTTTGTGTACAAAACTTTATCACACCACCCTTAATTAATGGTCATATTTTGTTTACAAAACTTTATATTATAAATTTAATTAATGTTTCAGTGTAAAAAAAATAGTATTATGAGCCTAAGTTATAATGACTTATAACTAACTAAATTATATGTTGATAGAGAAAAAAAATCATGTTATGAAATTAAGTTATGATGCCTTATAATTAACTAAAACACATGTTGATAATTAGATGTTGGTTTGAAATTAGAGTTTTTACTTTAACTATCTCTTTTAATAACATACATAGGTGATGTAGCTGTCTCTTTTAATAACATACATAGGTGATGTAGCTTTCTAATGTACATATAACATATCTCTCCCTCGAGAATTCTATCTTAATGTAACCATTCTCATAATTTTGATTAATAACATGTTATATTTTTTTTCTTTTTCCTTTTATTTTTATATAAAATAAATAGGTTTAAGTTTAAAATCTAAAGAAAATTAAAACTAAAAGATTTAGGAGTACAATAATTTGAAATTTGATTTGAAGAGAAAAAGACAAATGTATACATACACATTTTATAGATTCTCCATACAAATCTTAAGATGATAGGGAAGTTGGGGTAACATGATCTTGACAAACACACAAAAAGAGACTATACAAGAAATAAATAATTGTGTCATGAGAAGCTAGGAACACTATGAATGGTCACTCAAATTGCTTACATACAAGGAGTCGACCCTTCAAACTTGCCAGGGTATGTTGTTGTGGAGTTTGATACATTTATTAGTCCAGCATGGGACCATATCAACCCCAAACAAGTGCCAATACCACCCATAAAATGTAGCACCAAGAAACAAATCCCGCTCAAAATGACATACACCTTGATTATACATAAATCCCCAGGCTTAACACTATTCAAGGCAACCATAAACTTTGAAAAGGTTGAATGCAAAGGCTTAACCTTTACAACAATATCATGCGTCAAATCATTAGCAGGGTTGCACATCTCGAACTTAGAAAGAAAGAAGAAGCACAGTTAGATGCTTTGTCGGTTTAACCCTTTCTTATTCTTCTCGGATCAATAAATATAATCCATAACTATGTGGTATGTTAAATATTTTTTTGTCCTTCATATGACATGGATTCCTATTGTTTCTTACAATGTTTCTATTGATCTCCAATTACACCCTGTTTTTTAATATATTTACAACACACTTTCACACTGTATTTTATTGATTCAAGATATTTCAAAAAACATGTACTTATTCCATTATCATACGAAGATGCTTTGAGTGTTTTCAAAAAAAAAAAAGAACTATTTACCTATATAATACTATGTATACCTCCCTTTATTATTTCGACATTCTCATTCACCCACTTAAATGCTATGCTAGTTTAATCAATCCACCATCATGACCGTGGAAAAAATGATGCACACATTATGATGTATTTAAATCAATCCACCATCATGACCGTGAAAAAAATGATGCACTGTAATACTAAAATAACAAGGCCTCGAAAGAAGTAATACTAAACAACCACGTTATGATGCATGGACTTGGAAGAAGGGATGGATAGAAGACAACTATGCCATTAGAAGAATGGATGGATTGTTTAATACTACACAACGACTTTAGACAACAGTTGTATGCTTTGAAAAAATGAGATGAATTGTTTAATAGTAGACAACCAGTTATGATGGCGTCCATTGCGTATTTCAAAACGCAAAGGGTGACGCCACTCCTGTCCACGCGGAGAGATTCACCCCACATTTAATTGTTATTTATATTATTGGAAGGCAACGCGTAGAATCTCACGTAGCTGATGAAAGATGACGTTTGATTTCGCCAATGAAAGATGACGTTTTATTTCAAGATTACATTTCAAGATGACATTTTATTTAAATGTTTTTGGTGGATTTTTTTATTAAGTGCGTGCTTATTAGTACCCTAAAAAGTCGATAATTATTAGTACCCTAAAAAGTCGGGTCCTTGTTGCTGAGCACCCCTAAAAAGTCGATAATTGGTATGAGCGATAAAAATGGCGCCTTTAGAGCTTGATGTGGATTGTAGATGGGATGAGTTTGTAAAGTTAGTCACATTCCTTCATTGTATAAAGGAATATCCATTAGGTTCATTGAAATCTTATCATCCCCCATTCAAGCCCATACTTTTAGACTGGTGGAAAGCTATTTTAGCCATTTTAGCCCCTAAACCTCCAAGGTCGTACAACATGGTGCATTGTCGCATCTTCAGGGAATCTATTATGTGCTATGTACAAAATGGATATCCAACCATATACCCACTGGATTTGAAAAATGTGCATGTGGAGTATTAGACTTTTATAATTACTTCTGTAATTACTCTCCAGCGCTCATGTAAACGCTCTCAATAATTTTCTAATAGAAAAGATTTGAAGATTTGATATTTCAACATATTCATTGTTCTCCCACTTTCAAGTTAGAACATCTCTCATAAAGTAGATTTGATATTTCATCTTGTTAATTGATTTTCATTACTTATAATATAGATTTGATATTTCATCTTGTTAATTGATTTTCATTACTTATAATATATGTCTTATGGCATGGAAAATAAAATGATGTTTATGTTTTATTTTTATTTTTAAATAAATTTGGAAGAAATCACAATTTTTTAATACAAAAATGGATTTAACTTGAATACTCAAATTATACAAACTTAACCACTCAAATATCTATACAATTTAAGATAAAATTAAATAAAACAAAAAAAAATCAAACAAAATTAAAAAAATATATAAAAAAACAAAACTTAAAAAATTTAGAGCGAAATTAACTTTATACAACTTTTTTAAAATAAATTTCATACTTTTAAATTCATTTTGAATTAAATATGTGAATTATATCATGTTATATTTCTTTTACATGTATTCAATATCTTATATCAATTTTTTATTTTATCACTATTAAGTTGTAAAGGTAAAGAACACCATGTCTTTATTCTATTCACAATTTGTTTTTACAACTATAAAAATTAATAAATATTTTCTCAATTTTTTAGAACTATATAAAATTGCTCAAGTGTCTTTTTAAAATAAATTTCATTATTTTAAATTCATTTTGAATTAAATATGTGAATTATATCATGTTATATTTCTTTTACATTTATTCAATATCTTATATAAGTTTTTATTTTATCACTATTAAGTTGTAAAAGTAAAGCACTATTCTATTTACAATTTTTTTTTACAACTATAAAAATTAATAAATATTTTCTCAATTTTTTAGAACTATATCAAATTGCTCAAGTGTTAATCTTCTTCACGTATCCACCACTCATTTTCATCCTCTTTTTGACCTCTTTGTGTTTCTTGATCTTCAATAATAATGCAAATAATGCATCTTATATAGTTATTTCTAAAATATTTTCTTTTTAGGACTAATTATCTTTCTCTCTCATCCAACTCAATTCAAATGAAACTAAAATTCGAGGCTAACCTAATTTCCTTATCTTTTCCTTTTTATATTTTGTCCTTTGTTGAATATTTTCCTTACACAAACCATTTGGTTATAATAAATCACCTTCACCTACTATTGCCTTGACCTCATTTATTTGAGTTCATCTCTTCAACTTCCCATGATTGATCTTTCAACTTCTCCATCAAGATCCATACTTTATCATTTCATGCATGTATGCTTCTTTGCACCAATATTTCCATCCATGCATTGACTTCCTATTTGTGTCTTCATAGATGTATTTCTTCTTGTGTGCTCACTTCAATTATGATTCTTTGTGCAAGTATGATAAATCATTTTTCAAAATGATGTTGCATTAAAAACAAGTGTGAATGAGGAAAAAACACAAAAGAGAAGAAGAAAACAAGCTAGAAGAAAAGATTGCAGATAACTACTACATTTGGGTGTGAAATATAGCATTGATGGGAAATAATCAATTTTGAGGTTGGATTTCACTATAACTTCTTGAAATTTATTTTTTCTTGTAAGCTCATTACCTTGATAAGTTCGATCATAGTCAAATTTGATTAGATTAACTATGACCTTACGTTGCTAAAACAACCCTTTTTATATACAAATTTTGGATTTGGTGAGATATTAGGAGTATTGTTAAATATCTACCTTAGTAGTAATTATTCTCTACATAATTTAAATTTAGGTAAAATTTGAAATAATTTTTGAATTCCATATGTGTGGAAATATTTGAATATATTCTTGTTGTAGTAATGCATTGGTTGAATTCATCAAAATAGATAACAATGTCAAGTAATAGTAATTGTAAGGGTGATCTTCAATGGTAGTGTAACTAAGAAATGGATTGAGATCGTGAAATTGAGTTCATCCTAGAGATCCAATATTTGAAGGAAAAGATGGTGAGGATCCAGGCGACCATGTTACAACTTTTCACCTATGGTCTTTGTCGAACTCATTGAACAAGGGCTCCATTCTATCATGACTTTTTCAATGCACTCTTACAGGAGTCACTGCAAAGTGGTATATCAAGTTGAAGGGGTCAACTTTTTGTACTTTCCATGATCTCACATTAGTATTTCTTAACCACTTTCATCTTCTAGTCAGATATGATATCAACACTGATTTATTTCTGACACTTAGGTAAGATAAAACAATCCACATTTGTGATCATAGTCAAGAGTGGTGAAGGTGAAAGACAATGATTAAAGACATAATTCCTCCCGAGTTCCTCTTAAAGTGGTTTCTCATATCCTTGTTTTTTTATATCTCCGAGGATGTTTCTACTTCAGGGGTGACCTCTTAGGAGGAATCCATATTTAGGACCCAACAATTGGACTTGATGTACTCACAATCTGAGATCATGTATGAAATTTTTCCTAATGCACCTCAATCAAGGACTTACCCTGTGAAACCAAAGTCTACCCACATGTTGATGGCATTGTTGGCATCGTTAGTAGCAATGCCACATATTTGGTTTCTAACTACATGAAGAAGATGAACATCCATCAACTTGCATCCAATCAAGATCATGCTTCAACCATTCCCACTGTCCAAATGTTAGATGTACACATTGTGCAATCAATTTATCCGAAGGGTGCCCAACAACCCATAGGTAAAAAGAAGGGTAAAGGTAAAAAAGGAAGTGGGAATAACACTAATAAATATGATACAAATGTTGGTGTAGCTAAAAAAGAGAAGAAGAAGGTGAATTTTCCCCGTAAGCTTTGAAAATAAGATCACCTTACTCATAATTGCCCCAAAATGAAAAAATCCCAGCGTTTGTTGGCACAACAACAACCTATTGTATTGACTAACATGTTTCCTCATGGAAAGAATATGTATCATGGCTCTTTCGCTTATACCGAAAATGCGCAAGGGGGAAATCAAGGTGATCCCGCATGTTATCACTCCATAATTTCTCAGACTAAGGAAGAAATTGGCAGAGGTAACCACAAACCGCTTTGGATTCTAGGATCTAGCCCCCCTAGACCCAGCGAGGGCTTTCTCTATTAGTTTTAGATTTGTTTTAAATAATATATTAGGCTATCTATCTAGTTTAGGGTTTTTATTTAAATAATTGGGTAGGAACAAAGAAGACGAACCATTGGGCTATGGAGTCACAACAACAAATTGATCAAATCCAATTTTTGTAAGGTTAATATGCAGGGAAAGGTAGTCAAAACATTGGATCTCATAGTTTTAAATGAAAGGAGGAATAGGAGATAGGAAACAAAATCAATAGCAGATGGAGAGCAATTAAGAATCCTCCACCTGTATCTCAGAGGAAAACATAGAAATTATCAACAACCATAATAAAGTGTCTAATTAAAAAAAAATCGATTCTTTTAATTCCTGAAGACAATTCAGATAGAAATGTGAATGTGAAGACATGAAAAACAATTACATAAGAAAATACATCATGAGGGTATTTCACACAAGAATCCTACGATTGTATTATTTGGAAAAATATGCTCACTGTGAGTTACATTACACTGTTGTTATTTTGCTTCTCTTCTTTTCAAATTCCACACTAACCAACACTCTTTATATAGAAAAATTATCCTCCAGTATCAGGAGCTTGAATTCAACAATATGGCCAAAAATAGAAACAATTTCCTTAAACTTTTGAATTGTCTACCATGAAAAAAGGGTCAGACTGTTGAAAATAGGGGTTGAGTTAGACGCTTGTATCTCCAAAATTATGATAGTTGTGTGAAAACTAAAAAAGGTTATTGTAGATGAGCTCGTCTTGAGTAAGCATCTCTTTCTGGTTTTCCAAATTCATCTCCATCTTTCCAAAAGATCTTTCGCAAAAACATGACAAAAACACGAAAAATGGAAGCCTGAAAAAAAATTCTCAGAGATGGTTTCGATTCTCCCAATTCCTGATACCTGTGTAAAAAATGAAAGAGGTTATTTAATTTCATCCCGTTGCGGAGAAAAATCTCTCTCAATTTTTCAAAATGATCCATGTTTTTCCCATAATCCACCTTGGAAGATGATTGGTCAAAACTTGCGAAAAATGATTTTTTTGGGGGGAAAGGTGGTATTTCGGAGGGGNATTCTGTGGAGGTGACAGGTGTCCAGGGTGGTTTATCTTTTCAGACCCCATTTGGTTGAGTGATGTAAGGGGGGGATGGCGGGGGTCCGGAATATGGAAAGATGAGTGTTTTAAACTTAGGATATGTTTTTTTTAGTTTTTATTTATTTATTTTTTATTTTTATTTTTTTTTATTTCTTATATTTTTGTTTTACGTTTTGTTTTATTGTTTTATATTGATTTTATTTATTATTTATGTGTTATATGTATTTTTATTTGTTTTTATTTTAATTTTTTAATAATTATTAGTTATTAATATTTTTTATATTTAAATCTTTCATTAATGTTTTGAATTAAAATAATATTTGTTTAATTTCAATTTAATATTGCACTAACCTAGTTTATAACTTAAACAAACTAACTTAACTACTAATTATTAAAATTATTTAATTAATTAGTTATTAATCTAATTAATATTTTATTTAATTATTTATCCTCGGTTATCTAAATTTGTTTTATTTCGGGAAGAATGGTGAGAGAACGATGAAGTGAATGGATGGACAGGGGATTAGAGGCGAGACAATAGATGGGTTGGCAATGATAAGTGGATGATGTAGTAGGAAGATGAGTGAAGGATGGTGCAAAATGAAGGGGGAAGCAAGGCAAGTCATCAAGCCAGGAGCTTCATCGTGAGACCAACAAATGATATTTGAATCATCAGATTCCCTATAATTATAGGACCCTAACATAGGCTCCACCTGAGATGGAAGCCCTTTCAAGAGGTTACAAGAACCACATAAATCTGAATTTGCAGACTCGTGCTTTATCTATTGGGCCGATCCCAAAAATTTATTCTGCAACCTATACATGTTCTGATCCTTCAACTGAAACCAAATCAACCTGAAGACTGAAAATTGAAATGCACGCTAAACTGGAAACTGTATTGCAATTTGAAATTGAGATTGAAAAAATTGTTGAAATGGATGCTCAAAGAGATGAGATTATTTGCACACTGCTACCTACCCTACACTATTGAAAATCATGTTGAATCAAATAATACAAAAATGCCAATGAATCCAGTCAAGTAACTGCTAAACAAGTGGACTGCTTGATTGCTTTTTAGCACAATCAAAAGGACAACTTGGCCTTTTGTCCACATAATCAAAACTACAAAGTGTAATGGCCACTGATGAAAGCATGATTGTTCATTTATGCTGAAAAAAGATTCCATGTAGTCTGCAATGGGATTAGGAAATACACGACCTATTTCTTGACTTTCAAAAAAATTATGGTCATAATTGGGTATGGCACATATTCTTTTTACATCATTATATAGTTTCTTATATGGCTGCAAATTTTCTTCCGAACTTTGAAATGAGACTCATGCTGAACAAGACCATTAAGCTAGCTACCTAATTAAGTCTATATCATAATTTCTTTTAAGCTCATAGTTGGCCAATGGAACAAGACTTTGACTACACATATCATCCAACACAACAACTATTGGATCCTATAGAAACTGGGATTATTGTTGCATTGGTTCCAATGACACTTAATAGTTTTCTATGTGCTTATCATTTAGGACATGATCAAGATTCTTCTTTAAAAACTGAAATGAATTAAAGCTTAATGACCTACAAAATTATTTTGGATTAACTCATATTCTGTTTCAGGCTCTAATATTTCATCTGGAATTTGAAAATCAATGTAACTCAAGGGATGCAATTCTGGGTCTAGAACAACTTCCATATAATCAATGACATCTTCAATTGATTGATTAGAACATTCTCCATCCATACTATTGACAACTTGCTTATAGTTTTCTCTCGGAAACTAAAATGAAGAGAAACATAAGGCCAAAGACTTTTCACTTACTCTAAGATTTTCTTCATTTTTCTCATTGTTGTCATAATTAACATGCACGGGCTCATTGTCATATTTGAGCTGTAACCGAGCTTCTTTCGTCCAAAATCATGCCACTAGTTGATTTGAAACGTCAACATCTATTTCAAACACATAATCATCATCATACTAATCATACTTGGGTAGATTATCCAGGTAAGAAAGGTCATCAATCATACACATCATATCGGGTGATGGCTCTTCTCGGAGCTGATTTAGAGTTTCATTTGTGTCCATGTTGTGAATTGAATACATAAAATAATATTTCTATGATCTATGACACTAAGGGTGAGCTGCAAAATTCTTGGGATCAATGACCCTTTCTTTCTCTGTAATAAATGGAACATGATGCTTTTGGACAACAAGTTCATTTCTCATGATAACTTTTTGCATCATTTTTTTCACTGTGTTGGTCAGAATGTCTAGTTTTGCTTATGAAGATTCCAGCTTCTCCTTTGCTATTTTATTCCGTTCTTCTACCTTGATCTTTGACCTTTTGATCAACTAATTAGCTTCCACACTTATTGCACTATCCTGCATCTCCTTGAGTATAGTAGTGTTCCTTTCTCTCAACTGAAATTCCATCTCTGGATCAAAGGCATCTAGGTCGTGTAAGAGAGCTAAACCAGGAGGAGGTTTTATATCAGCAGACATTAAATTGTAAACTTGATTGAATCTGGTTGAAAAGTGTTGCACTGTTTCTCCTGGATGTCTTTTCAAATTATCATACTCTTCTAAAATAAGAAAAATATTTCTCTTGATCTCCCATCTACCAAGGAATACTTCTACAAATTGATGAAAATTGGATACGCTTGCAGCTGACAAAATTTTAAACCATTCCTTAGCTCTATCTTGTAAAGATAGAGCAAAAATTATGATGCAAGCATCATTTACCTTGATCCAGGTGGATCATCTCAAAATTCGATAGATTTAAAGTATTCAAAATGCAAAGTAAAGATTACAAAGTGGAAGAGCTCGTCAACAACTTTCCGGTGACGTTCATTTCAGGAAAAATGACCTCCAGATGACAAAGATATCAGCAGTTGAAGTTTCATCAAAGATGGTGAAAATTGGTTAGAAATGGTTAAACAAAATTTAATTTGGAGCTATGGGAATTGAACCCAAGACCTTATGAAAAGGCCACCATGACCCCATGGTTGGGTAAAAAGGGGTGGTCAAGGGCATAGCCCTTGACCTTGCCAACACTGAGGCCTCCCCCTTGGTATTTAAATGTCATATATTAAAACCATGCCATATATCCAAATGTCATATGATGCAGGAGCATCTCTCCATGCAGCCAGCCAGTCACGTCAGCACGCGCCCATTCAGGGCTGAAAGGGAGGCGCAGCCTCATTTTGAATTTGAATTCAATGTAAATTAATTCCTTAGGATGGTGAGCCATGAATGCCATGCCTTTGCGCAGGCTGTAGATAAGATAGGTATTTAATATAGATTGGCTGAGATCTAGTTCTGGATAAC
>SNQJ01S0033300.1:39726-90007 GCA_010110895.2 Picea sitchensis | reverse complement strand
AATAGATTTAGAGAGGGGGGTCCGAAATCCTGTGGAGGTGGAAGGTGGCCAGGGTGGTTTCACTTTTCGGACCCCCTTTGGTTGAGTGATGTAATGGGGGTCCGGAATATGGAAAGGTGAGTGTTTTAAACTTATGATATGTTTTTTTTAGTTTTTATTTATTTATTTAGTTTTAATTTTATTTATTATATTTTTGTTTTGAGTTTTGTTTTATTGTTTTAGTTTATTATTTATGTGTTATATGTATTTTTATTTGTTTTCTTTTAATTTTTTAATAATTATTAGTTATTAATATTTTTTATATTTAAATATTTAATTAATGTTTTGTATTAAAATAATATTTGTTTAATTTCAATTTAATATTTCACTAACCTAATTTCTAACTTAAACAAACTAACCTAACTACTAATTATTAAAATTATTAATTTTATTAGTTATTAAACTAATTAATTTTTTATTTAATTAAGATATGGTTTTTTAGTTTTTATTTAATTTTTTTTTTAATCATATTTTTGTTTTACGTTTTGTTTTATTGTTTGATATTGTTTTGCTTTATTATTTATGTGTTATATGTATTTTTATTTGTTTTTATTTTAATTTTTTAATAATTATTAGTTATTAATATTTTTTATATTTAAATCTTTTATTAATGTTTTGTATTAAAATAATATTTGTTTAATTTCAATTTAATATTGCACTAACTTAATTTCTAACTTAAACAAACTAACTTAACTACTGATTATTAAAATTATTAATTTAATTAGTTATTAAACTAAATAATATTTTATTGAATTATTTATCCTGGGTTATCTAACTTTGTTTTATTTAGGGAAGAATGATGAGAGGCCGATGAAGTGGATGGATGGAAAGGGGATTAGAGTCACGACAATAGATGGGTTGGTAAGGATAAGTGGATTATGTAGCATGAAGATGAGTGAAGGATGATGCAAAATGGAGGGGGAAGCGAGGCGAGTCAACAAGCCAAGATCTTCATCATGAGACCAACGAATGATATCTGAATCATTAGATTCCCTATAATTATAGGACCCTAAAACCTCGCATGAAGGTGGTTCCTCAAACGTTTATATGATGGGAGATCATTCAAGTGGGCAATCCAGAGCTAGAAAATCAAGCTCTTCGGGTGCAAACAAGAATCAAAGGGATAAGGATAATCATTTCGATAGACTAGAAGAGGACTTACACATAAAAAGAACATCCAAAAAATAACATATGCAACACTGCCAAAATGATATTTTTTTATCTTGCTGCAACTACGGCTTGAAGAACCTGCCTGCTACTACTGTTTAAAGAAATCGCTCTTTCAACCCTTACCAATTAATTTCAAAATATCCCTCAGTTGGGAGCGGAAGAGAAATACTTAATTCGCATAAAGTAACGAATTAGCTCTTCCCTCCCACATCCTTTAATGAGAAAAAAATATCACTAGCAGATCAAAACACTGAGAAATGAACAACCCGTTTCCCAGAGTGGGTTGCTTGAGAAATGAATGACCCCCTGCACTATGCAATTCATAAAATTGACATATGGCACTATGACATTCAATAAATAGACATATGGCACTACGATAACCATGTACTATAGAATAAAATACAAATTTGGTACATGGGTTTAAGTTGTTGGTAGGAAACATATCTTGTGATATGTTTTATACACTAAACACATTGAGCAGCTTAAGAAATAGTCTAGCCACTTAAGACTATGCTAATAGATATTATGCCCCCTCTTTACCAACAATAATAACAGTTTTTGTCGAGGTGAAAGGCTATACACTTGCTTGAAGGTGTTGATGAGCCTCATTTACAACACCTCTTTCTCATTATGTTACCCAAAAATCTTTCTCGTTATGTTTCCACTGCTATAACATATCTCTGGGTAGCGCCTACTGAGGAATTATATGGTAGAGTTAAAATGTGAATTTGGATATGGAATTGATGATAAGAATTAAAATGTGAATTTGGTTTGGTTGTTAGTTCCATCAGACAAGTGGATAGAGAAGAGATCACAGCTAGAGGGCAGATCTCTGAAAAAAACTTAGATAATTCTTTTGCACAAATTTTGTTGTATGCATCTAGCCTCTAGGTACTCTGCCCCTACACGTATTTCCATTATCTTTAAATCCATGTCTACAATTATTACTGTTGTAATGCAGGTCCAGAATTGAGCTTACTCTTGGTCTCTTTTTGAAGTTGGTTCAATTCATTTGTTGGGTTGAGTGCAAGTATGTTGGCATGGACAACGGTTGAGTACTCGGGGCCAGGCTAAAATTTGACATCCTGTGGGACGCATTTTTTATTTCAACCAGTATTTGACACGTAGATAAAAAAATCTACACGTAAAAAATGACGTGCATTAAAATGCCAAACACGTCAACTTTTAAATACGTAGATTACCCGTCAAAATTTATAGTAGGTACTTAGTATTACATTAACCACCATAAACACCTTATAGGTATTTATTGGTTAAATTTAAATTTAAAATATTTAAATTGTATAATATATATCTCAATATATATTATTATTAATGTTTTATTATTATGATGAGGTTTTATTTGTCATTGAATATATATTTTTTTAAATTTTCAATATTTTTAAAATATAGTTATATTAAAGAGTGTGACTTGTGACTTGTAATTTCTAAGTATGGTTATCTTGTGTTAGTTGGTAGAATTATTTTATAATGACATATAATAAAATAATGAGATATTTATAGCAAGGCGACATGGTGAGCGATTTTGTTGATGACACCTGGACAATATTAGTTGAGGGAGTAAATGAACAATGAAGGTGCCTACATTCCAAGGGTGGAGTCGTTCTTCTCCACTCTAGCCCCCAATACTTTCCAGTGCCATTTGTAATTGCGAGTGTGAATGTGCGAGTGCTTGGGTAACGAGTTTTCTCCTCTCTGAAGTTATGGCTTCATGCTAAGAAAGTGAAACCCAAACCCTACCAGGCTACTAACAAATCCAAGGAGTAAATAGAGGAAAACAATGGCTTCCAGACTTGGGTCATCTAATTCCTCCACCCTTTTAGAGCAACAACAACTAGAGGTACATTCATATTTTGTATTTAAAATCAATGTTTTCTTTTTTTCCATGATTATTTGTGATTCCCCATGGTTTTTCCTCTTTTAATGGTTAATTCTCGTGTCATTCATGAGTAATATTTTAACGGTTAATCCTCTGTCATTCATGAGTAGTTACTAACTTACTAGTGACTCAGGGAAAGAAACTACACTCAAGTTAACCAACTCATTTCAAAATCATATTTATATTTTGAAAATACCCTTTAATTCACGGTTTTTCTTGGATTGGTTCTATGTAGGGCACCAGGTTGGATACAGTCATTTACTATAGTATAGTATAGTGAGTGTTGTTGAGGATAATATTCTTGTTAAATTTAAAAGGAGACATAAATCATATTTCTATTCGAGAAATCTTGAATTGGAAGGGTAGACACTATATTCTTGTTAAAGTTTAAATGAGACATAAATCATATTTCTATTTATCTTCGGATGTGAAAGGTTTCTTGTTGTTCCATGATGTTTGAACTTCATATGTCATAGTTAACCATATCTTCAATTTTGAATTTTTCCCAAAGATGTAGGGGTTACAATTGAAATGTTTAATTTGTAAAATCTCAACATTGATAACTCTTTAAAACTAGATTTTGGAGCTATGTATTATGTAATATTCCACAATATTATTTTGATAATATAAATTAAGTTACAACCTAGAATATCAATGTTTTTCTTGATTTTTTTTTATTATTATTTTATTAAAGAAAATTGTATAGTCAAAATACAAAAAATAGAAAACAAATTATAACAATAAAATTTTCATATAAGATACAAAATAATTTAACACTTATGGTTTTGCTTAAAATGTAAAGTCATAGGCATAAAAATAAAATAACCGTCATCAAATTTTCATTTGACGGGCACGAGAAATGAGGCAACTAATGAATAAATCAAGCAGCCGCACTGAAAGACAACTAATGAATAAATCAAGCAGCCGCAGGAACATCCATCGGAAAAGAGGCGGTTAGGAAACTTTATCTTCATACTATATATTGAAAAAAAATTGTTTTACGACCCAAGTGATTGGCTGCAAGTTGCAACAATTCCGATAGCTTGATATTCTCTTAGGGATTTTATAAATTCCTTCCTTAGAGGAAGGACACTCTTTTTCTCTCACAACTTAGGGGTTGTAATGTGTACCAGGATTAAAGATAAATAGAAATCCAAGAATTTGGATTTATTAGCCTTCAAGTATCAATAAAATAATTATATCTAGTTTTATTTTTTATTTAAGTTTTTTTTTTATTGCATGTTTTAATTGTCTTAATTTTTTTTATTGCATGCTTTAATTGTCTTTAATTATAGTTTGTTTAGTAAAGTTGATGAATTTTGTATTAAAGCTAAATACAAATCTAAGAATTTATTTTTTATTTAAGTTTATTTTTATTTTCAGTTTTATTTTTTTAAAGTTTTTTTTTTTTTATGGCATGCTTTAATTGTAAGTTTTTTTTATTGCATGCTTTAATTGTCTTTGACTGTAGTTTGTTTAGTAAAGTTGATGAATTTTGTATTAAAGCTAAATACAAATCCAAGAATTTGGATTTATTAGCCTTCAAGTATCAATAAAAGAACTATATCTAGTTTTATTTTTTATTTAAGTTTATTTTTATTTATAGTTTTATTCTTTTTAAGTTTATTTTATTGCATGCTTTAATTGTTTTTAACTGTAGTTTGTTTAGTAAAGTTGATGAATTTTGTTTTTATTTTTTATTAATTTGTATTTATATTTAGATTTTAAATATATTTTTTATTATTTAATTTTATTATTTATTTTAAAATTGTTTTAAAAATATTATAATTTATGTTAAAATAATAAAAAATAGTTAACCATCATAAATTTTATAATTCATTAACAAAATTAAAAATTATATTTGATATCAATCAAAATTTTCATATTTATAATATTATTAAATTATATTTTTAAAATTAATCAAAATTTTCATATTTATAATATTATTAAATTATATTTTTAAAATTAATCAAAATTTTCATATTTATAATATTATTAAATTATTTATGATACTACTAAATTTTTTTAAAGAGTTGAATAATTTTTTTTTTGAATACATCATATACTTATCACTGTCAACAAATCTAGTCACATACTTCATGCTTCTCCACTTGGATACCCTAGGTTATGTCTTTCCATGATAGTTAAATTTAATGGTACCTTAGGTGATGTCTTTCCATGATAACGAAATCTGAGCTAGAACCTAACCTTGGACCCGTGGCACTGGAAATCTAGACATTACCTTACTCTTAATTCAGTTCTATTTCATCGTTTTCACCTTCAATTTGTGCCGAATGTTTGAACAATGGGGAAACGAGTGGAGAATTTCACAGATTATAAAGGGCAACTTGAGAATATGATCCGCTCCTGGAATGAGAGCAAGATCATATTAGGTCATTGCTTTTTGTTTTTTTCTATAAGCATGGGAACTAATGACATTACCAATAATTATTATATCAATCCCATTACTCAGTCCCATTGAAATGTCACAGTTAATGTTACCCAATGCCAGGATCTTCTTCTAAGTTCTCCCTCGAAATTTATAGAGATGATATCAAATTTATGTGTAACAAATTATGTGATTGGCCCAGGCCTTCTTTCTTTTGGTTGTTATCCTTCACAAATTACTCTGCACAACTTGATCGATAACACATTACATTTGTTGACGCATTTAAGAATATTGTGATTTATTTGAATAAAATGATTGTATCCTTATTAGAGACTATGAAACCCATTCTCTTAAAATATCTTAGCTTAACATATACGATAAGTTGCTTGACATCATACAACGTCCTAGCCATAATATTCTTGATCACTTCATGTTTGAATAAGTTTCAATATAAGTAATTGTTTATAAGTTATAATGTTATATGTGGATGCAGCTTCAAGGAAGAAAACACAAACATATCGCTACGGAGAGTTGCTTAAATTTGTGTACTCAATTTTTGGGGCGAGTAGGTAATTACATATGGACAATATATTTGAATTAAGTCGGGACTAGCTGCTTTGCAGCGATTTGCCTTGTTTTTAAAGGCTTTGAAAATTACATTTAAGCACACAAAAAAAAAGAGTGTCGAGACTTTATTCTAAATATCCAAGTTTTTTTTTTTGTGCGCTTCTCTCGTCTTTGCTATGGATTTTGTATATAGTTCACGATGTAGTTGTAATTCTTTTTAAAATTATACAATATTTTAGTCATTCCACTGTTTTGTATTGGGCTTTGGAAGATAAACAAATTAAAGAAAGTTTGGAGATGTAATATTCTCAACATCTAGTTTTTGTGCATACATGTTTATCTTTCTAGGTGACCTCATTCACTTTTAGTGAGAATACAAACTTTGTTTTCATGTTTTAGTTAGAGTGTGTAAATAGTTAGATTTTTTTATTTTGATATTTGAAAAATATATTATTATTATTTTAATAAAATGATATTTTAGAAGAGTAGAGTTTGTAAAAAACATTATGTTTTAGAAAAGAAAATCAAAATACTAATTTTTTTTAATGAGATGGGTAAAAATGTCAACAAATTTCAATAATGTTAAATAATTATGATTAACATTAAGTACCATACAGTAAATTAATTATTAATCAATGTATTTTTATCTTGTCGATTAAATAATAAACAGTCTATATAACACACAAGATACACGAAAGAGTAAACCAATGATTAACTCATCATGTGGTGTTTAATATTAACCAACGACTATAATAATAAATAACTCAACACATGATGTATTTAAATCAATCCACCGTCATGACCGAATGATGGACTATGCAATACTTAAACAAAACAAGGCTTCGAAAGAAGTAATACTAAACAACCATGTTATGATGCATGGCCTTGGAAGAAGTGATGAATAGTAGACAACTATGCATGGCCTTTGAAGAATTGATGGATTGTTTAATACTACACAACGGCTCTAGATGATCGTTGTATGCCTTGAAAAAAAGAGATGAATTGTTTAATAGGGGACAAGCGACAATCAATAACAACTTGTGGTTTCTTGTTAGGTGGTTTAGGTACCTGCCATTTTAGTTGGCATTGGTATATACACCTATACCTCACGATGAAGACCTTTCCACCTACTACAACATTAAAGCACACTGTGAACTTCCATTTAACCATATTATGATGGCGCGTTTTTCAAAATGCAAAGGGCAACACCACTCCTGTACACAGGCTACTAGACAACCATATTATGATGGCGCGTTTTTCAAAATGCAAAGGGCAACACCACTCCTGTACACATGGAGAGACTTTTATAATTATTTCTGTAATTAATCTCCCGCACTGATGCAGGTGCTCTCAATAATTTTCTAATAAAATATATTTGAAGATTTGATATTTCAGCATATTCATTGTTTTCCCACTTCCAAGTTAGAACATCTCTCTCATAAAGTAGATTTTATATTTTAGTTGATTTCCATAACTTATAACGTATGTCTCATTGTAGTAAAAAAAATAAAATTGTATAACCTTTCTAAAATGTTTTACATTTTGGTTTTATTAGGAGGATGTTATTTGTTTAATTTGGTTCTAAATCTAGTCGGAAATTGTTGCATCTATTTGAATGGTTATGTCTGTATAATCAGAGTGTTTCAAACGTTTTTTAGTACGCTAAATTCATTTTTACATTCAAAAATGCAATTTAAACAACATAAAATTGGAGTTTTGCCAAAATTTATATCCCCTAATTATAAAGAAAAAAGTTAAGACAATGCCAAAATTTATATCCCTTAATTATATGTGGGTTATATCATGTTATATTTCTTTTACATGTATTTAATATCTTATATCATTTGTATGTAAGTTAAAAAATATTTTATAAATAAGAAATATTTTATAAATAAGAAATATTTTTTTTTTTAAGTGAAAAAGGAGGATCCTGTTTGTATTAGATTCGTAGAGTTACAGAGTCTTGTTGAAATGCCAGTTGTCCCGCCTGAAAAAGGAAACCGAGACAACTGGACATTCTATGCCACTTGCTTTCAAACAAACAAAAATTATCAGAGTGTCATCCTGCCTGAAGGAAACTAGGACGCATAGCCATTAGATTCAGTTTGTTCTTTAACATCCTACTTACAACATTACTATAATCTAACTGAGCTAAAGCTTTGTTTTGAAACAAAAAGAGACTAGTAACTATGGACATCACAAGACCTTTTAACCAGTCGTCTCTTCCGATTCACCATGCTTTCGCCATCCGACAGGAATCACATAAGCTTGCGCGCATGTAGGGCACTGTCTTCTCGGGGGAGTCCTGGAGTGTGCAGCGTACAACATGTCAAGGAATTGGTTTATTTGAATGGTCCTTAAGACTTGTTTGTCTACCATGCTTCGCGTTTCGAATATTAGTTCTAGGTACCCCGGGTTGATGAATGGAGGCTGGTCCTGCCATTTTCCTTGAACATAGGTGATGGGAAATGGCCACTATGCATACTTTTCCTCCTTGCCTTCATTTGTGTTGCTGAATTGGTGTGCCTTCTACTTGTCCTGCTTTGCCACTTCCTCAGGAGGTGCACCGCTAGGTGGGTCAGCCTTTTCATCTGCACTGCATGGTACTTCTTCCTCAACATAGCAGGTGGTGAATTCCTCTGCCGGGTGATTTTCTTTGTGGTCGTGCGAGATTTTTGTAGCTGGAGTCTTGGCTTCGTTTCCGAAATCTGTGTGGGGATTCTAGTTATCCAGGATCATAAAAAGGAGATGTTCTGGATAGTCCTGAATGGGCTTGTCTGGAGTAATCTCCTCCACGTATGCCATAGGAGGCATTCTAGGTCTCCCGGGCTTCCTGTTTCTCCGAGTGGACACCAGAGCCAACGCCTTTTCAAATTTCTTTTGTCGTTTCCTACGTGATTCGAAAGCATACCATGCTGCGCCTCTGCGAGGCCTTACTCCTGCTCTTGGCATGTGGAGGAGTCGGTCTATGGCCGAAATTCCAAGTGGAAGGTTATCCCTGCTCCAATTCTCCAATAGCTCGGCGTTCGGCTTTGCAGAATTCAAATGCCTCTCATATCTATCGAGGCAACTGATAAGGATGAGGTTGACGGTGAAAGCCCTAGCCATTAAGGCTGAGCTCTTAGTGCACTGGTGAGCCGTCCTATTCGCTCGCTTGAGAAGCCTTGTCCACTGGTAATGGTTGCTCGGGCTCGTTCCCATTTTTAATGGTGAAGGGATGGTGGCCGGTGGCTATTATTTATGGCGTAGCGTGGCGTGTTTCCGTGTGTCCTGTCTTTGCGACGTGGCACCCCATCCGGGGTATAAATAAGAAATATTGAACTAATTTTGTATGTAAAGTTACATTTTTTTAGTGCTTTTTTCTTATTTTATTTATTTTTAAGTTTATTTTCAATTTATACTTATCAATATAATATAATTATATATTTTCAACCAAAAATTTATATTTCATAGCAAAATCTTTTATCCTCTCCCATTTTATAATTTTATTCTATCTAATAAGTTGTAGAGGTAAAGAACAAAATGTCTCTATCCTATCCACATTTTGTTTTTTTTCAACTATAAAAGAACAATTTTTTTTTATTAATGTGGAACTACATTAAATGATAATTCATACTTTAAAACCAATTTTCAAATTAATAAATATTTTCTCAATTTTCTTCTTCATGTATCCACCAATTATTTTCATCCTCTCTTTGACCTCTTTGTGCTTCTTGATCCTCAATAATAATGCATCTTATATAACTATCTCTAAATTCTCTTTGAGGTGCAATTGCCTCCTTATGCAAAAGCTTTTCTCAAATCCAAATCAATTCAAATGAAATCGATGTCCCTCGTGGCCAACCTAATTTCTTTCTATTTTCCTTCTTATATTTTGTCCTTCTTTGAATTTTTTCCTTACACAAATCTCAACTATTTGGTCAATATAACTCACCTTCACCTACTATTGGCTTGATCTCATTTCTTCGAGTCCATATTTTCAATTTCCCATGATTGGCCTTTCAAATTCTCCATCAAGATCCATAATTTGTTATTTCATGCACATGCTTCTCTGCACCAACATTCCCATCCATGCATTGACTTCTTATTTATGCTTTCAGAGCTATATTTCTTCATGTGTGCTCATTTCACTTATGATTCTTTGTGCAACTATGATAAATCATTATTCAAAATGATGTTGCATAAAAAAAAAAGTGTTAATGAGGAACAAACAAAAAGAGAAAAAGAAAATAAGTTACAAGAAAAGATTGAAGATAAATACTACATTTGGGTGTTAAATCTAACATTGATGGTAAATAATCAATTTTGACATTGGATTTCACTATAAATTCTTGATTTATTTATTTTTTAAACTCCTTTCCTCGATATACATCGGTATATCAACATTGAATTAAGGATGTTGGTACACCAATGACTAGTTGATATTGGTGTTGTCTAACTCTTCTACGTTTTGGTGTTTTTCGTCAAAATTCGATCACATAAATTTGGATGAAATCACATTTTTGTTGTTGTTTAAATTGCATTTTTGAATGCATAAATGGATTCAACATGTTGAAAAAACCTTAGGGCAATCAGATTATATATACTTAGTGACTCAAACTTACATATCCAACACTTTCTCACGATATTTCGGGCAAAATTGATCAGAACAAAATCCACAGAGAAGGGCCAAAACGTAGAATGTTTAGACTACGACGTGATATTTTATAGACTTGACATGGTCAAGCTTGAGCATAGTCAAATTTAATTATATCTACTTTGACCATATCAATAGTATGTTGTTGTACTGATGTATCTATAAAAAAAATACTAATTTTTTAGATAATTTGTGACATTAATATCATACTTTTAATGTTTGTAATAGATTTTTTCTATGTTAAAAAGTAGCCACATAAAAACAACCTTTTTTTCTCTACAAATTTTGGATTTGGTGAGATATTATGAGCATTGTATACCTTACTAGCACTTATTCTCTACACAATTTAAAATGTTTTTAGGTAAAATTTGTAAATAAATTTGGAATTATATATATGTGGAAATGTTTGAATATATTCTTGTTGTACTAATGCATAGGTTGAATTCATCGAAACAGATAATAATGTCAAGTAATAGTAACTGTATGGGTGATATTCAATGGTAGTGTAACTAAGAAATGGTTTCATATTATAAAATTGAGTGATTCCTAAAGATATTGATCATTCTCAACGATGGTGTTGAAGGGGCGGGGAAAGCTTTGGCTTTTGTGAAGGTTTTAAAGAGGAAGGGACTTATGTTGACTTGGGAAAGGCTAAGGAAGTTACATTCTTCATGTCATTAAGGATAAGGTGCGGAACAATCATTATGTTTCACATGAGTTTTTATTTTTTATTTTTATGCCATTAAAGATGCTTTGTTTGTTGAGGATTTTAGGAATATTCTAGGTGTGGTGATTGCTTGTGTTGATTGATTGAACTTGCTGAAAATTTATCTCAGTGGATGATCCAGGTGGATATCGGTGGCCACCCACTTATTCCAACTGGCTCGTCTTGGTAGTTTTTTAGTTTGGCAGTTTTTTCCTAGTTTTTGGGTCCCGAACTTCCGGGGCCGTTTTGTGAGGCCCTAAACAAATTTTTTAGGGCTCACCGGAGTAAATATTTAGATTGAGTTAGATTTTAATGACAATGTGTATTCCTTAGATAAACCTTTCCAACGTGCTATTGTGCATCTAAAACGAATATCGCATGCAAAAGTTACAACCCTGAGAAGTTGATTTACCAACTTACCCCAATGAGTCCCACTTGATTCTTGGTGCTTCATCTACTAGGGTAAGGTTTTTGGATGTCTAGGGTTTTGGCATTCATATTTATTGTAAAAATTCTTTCAAAGCCTCATTGTACTTATCTTCTTTTGAATGAGCGCAACTGTAACATCTCTTCTCTGAGATAAGTCAACACCATTCTAGCAAGCTTGTTTCAATCTGCATTTTACAGTTTCAACATATTTCTTTATTAATAGAAGCCAAGTTTTACTGTATCTCTATTATTTTTCATTGAATCTTTGTGTTAATAATATAGATATGTATTCTTTTGTTCTGCTCATAAAATCTGGATCAATGGAAATTTGAGTTGTTTAATTATATGGATGAAGTTTGTTTTTGAGAAGCTTGATAGTACATTTGGGGGTTTTGATAAGGAGTCCTTGTAGAAGAAGGGACATGTTATGCCTCATTCAAATATTGTAACTTCTCATGAAATCCAATCTATTGTGAACCCATATGCAAACACTATGAGGTGAATGGTTATTTTGGTCAAGGACAAACATGCTAAGTCCATGCAAGAGAAGCTAGACAAGAAGAGGAAGGAACCATAGGTTCCATATTATGATGGAGTTGTTTTCCAAGTGTTTGAAAAAAGGCTTACATGTCAATTTTTTGAAGAAATCCCTTCCTGTCAAGTTTTTGTTGCATGGAAAGTGCTTGAAAAAATGATTGCATCTCAAGTTTTAAAAGAAAACCTGGTTCACAGATCCTTATAAAATAACAAAATTTTGAATTATGGTAAGTCTCTTTATGGGAAAACCTTATGTATGTGGGTGAATTCTAACAACCATATGATGGTTTTAAAGTAAAAATTGGAGTTTAGGGGTTTCTTTTTCCCAACAATGCCTTCCCTATAAGGGTAAACACATGGAGGATCTCTCTTAGCTGGTTAATTATCATATTTGAAAATATTCAACTCTTATATTGGTATTGTGATTGCATGGAGGAGTGGTGGGTATTAGGATGTATTTGAAAGATGTAGCAAAACAAAATCTACCTCTCCAACCAACTCAAATTCTTCTCCTATTTCTAGTGCCTATATAGTGTAGTAAGGAGGTGTCAATGGTGAAGATTATAGCACTAGAGGCCTCACATCTACATTCATTATATGAAAAAGATGTAGTTCTTTTCATATGTAGTAGTGTACTCAAGTATTCATCCCCATGGTTATTATGCAAACAATTAAATATATGTACAAGTGTTTGATAATAATAATCAAACTTTATGTGGTATCTACAATATCAAGTGTTACATATTGTGTTGATTCTAACATACTAAAGTTTGCATTTGTTAAAATATATTTGACCAAGCCTCAACTATTCATGGGAAGTTTTAAAAGTCTCAAAAAATTAAAATTATGTTATGTCAAGATAGTGTTTACTGTGGAGTTCATAATCTCTAAAAACCATTCTACATTTTAATATGTCCTTTGTGTTGGAAAAAGGCCTAGTATTATCATGCCAAAAAACATGCACTAATCCTTTCACCACTTCAACTAACTTCATGTCTCTACCTGGAAACCTACCATTGAGTGCCCATAATTTGACCATATCTCCCATTGTGTCAATATTGTCTCTTTTAAAATAATATATTTTCACACTTTTGCGATGTAGTTTAACAATCTGTGATGTGCACTTAAGCAAACAATGTTGGCTTATGCTTCGCTGCATTACGATCATATGAATGATATTTTTTTCCAATGGATGTGAATGCATCAACAAGATATTTTACTATATGAATTTCTGATTTTGTATTTTTTCACTGTTTTTATGCATAATTTTCTTAATTCAAAAATTCTTTAATAATTTCCAAACAATGGTGATTAACAGTGTGTTTAGCTATGATACCTTCCATAGAATACAATGTGCATTTATGCCCTTGTATAGGTTAAGGAGCGTTCATAGAAGACAATGTACATTTATCTCCTTGTATTTGTTAAGGAGTGTTCTTTAGTGATGTGTAAGTTTCGATAGTCATTCAACAATTATAATCATGTTGACATCTACTAGCAACTTTGATAGGGAGATTAAATCATGTCACATGATTGTTGGAAAACCTCATCTACAAAGTTCGGAATGGAAGCACTCAACTCTTCCAACCCATAAGAGTACAAAACGTTAAATGTTTTAAATGAGATGAGTAAAAATGTCAACAAATTCCAACCCATGGCCTTGGAAGAAGTGATGAATGGTTTAATGCTGAACTACCACATTATAATGTATTTAAATAAATCTGTTTAATGCTGAACTACCACATTATAATGTATTTAAATAAATTTTGTGAGATATTTAAATCAATCAACCATAAGAACTTGAAAGAAGTGATAGATTGTCTAATACGCCATAGTCTAAACATTCTATGCTTGGTTATTTTCAATAAATATTATGGATTTAATTTTGAACCAAATCTGTGTTTAATAATAAACAAGTATGATATTACGAAAAGTGATGGATTGTTTTTCCAACGAGAAATTAACTCGATTCATATTAGAGATATAAATCATTTACATCAACAACAGCCATTACAATTCGTCCCGAAGACCCAACCGGATTTGACCTCAAGACCTCCTCCCAACACTTGGAGAAAGGTACTTGT
This sequence comes from Picea sitchensis, assembly GCA_010110895.2. Lineage (NCBI taxonomy): Eukaryota > Viridiplantae > Streptophyta > Pinopsida > Pinales > Pinaceae > Picea > Picea sitchensis. The sequence goes on along the minus strand of SNQJ01S0033300.1, from coordinate 75,553 downwards.
CATTACCAACCGCGCTGTCTCACATGGATTGTTTAATTCTACACAACAACTTTGTGACGTGTTTAACCAATCCACTACACAACCGTTGTATGATGTCTTTAAATCAATCCACCATTTTAATTGTTTAATAGTAGACAACCACGTTCTAATGGCGTTTATTATTATTGAAGCGTTCTCAATACTTCTAATATAAAAAATATTTGATTTTTCATCATATTCATTGTTTTCTCCAACTTCCAAGTTATAACATCTCTCAAAATAGATTTGATGTTTCATTTTGTCCATGTATTTCCGAGACTTCGAACTTACAACATATGTCTTAGTGTAGGAATAATAAAATAGATTGTATAACCTTTTTTAAATTTTGACATAATGAATAAATTTCTTTAAAATTTTCATATTTTTAATTTATCTATATATATATTTAAATTTAAAAACTTCAACCGTCCCCTTTTCAACCTTGTTTTGGATCTTTTCCACCAAAACCTCTAGTAGGATGGTTGTTAGCCCATAGGGCAAAACTAAATCCTGCCAATCCTCTAGAACCAGTAGAAGACCCCGTAATAGAAGAGCCACTGGAAAGCCAGTAGAAAGTAGAAGAGCAACTAACGACTCCTTTATTTAAAAAAGGACATAGATTGTATAACCTTTTTAAAATTTTAACATAATAAATAAATAAAAAATTATTTTCATATTTTTAATATTAGGCATTCTTTCCAACACAAAGGACATCGTATACTAGGTCTAGTATTAGTATGATAATAGTATTATCATGGTGGTGTGAGCCTTGGAACTCACGTCACTTGATTCTCCATTTTTTTTTTTAAAAGATCTATAATCTCTTTCCAACCTCTTCTAAGAATCATTTACATATACATGCCGCCAAAATTCAGAGGTACTTATCCATCTACATCAGTTGTAGTCGCGTTTTTTTAGCTTTGTTGAGAAGATAAGGAGGAGCAATGAGAAATGAGGAATGCATCTACACTTAAAGTAAACTGCATTGATGCATTTCTCTCATTTGAATTAATAGATCATTGGTTTTCCTCGTGAATATTTGTATTTTAATCATGAATGTACTCATTTGAATTAATAGATCATTGGTTTTCCTCGTGAATATTTGTATTTCAATCATGAATGTATAGATCTTTCTTATTTCTTCATAAATTAGGTTAGATCTAAGCTAGAGCTAGTATTCTAATGTTGAGAAAAGAACTAGGAAGTAATTGTTTGTCACTTATGTGTAGGAAGCATTTTGTAGGAGCTTGAGTTGGGACTTTAGGACTGTGGTAACTAGGATATTCAAGGAAAACCTTTAGGATAAGGTATTCCATTTCATAATTTCTTGGTTTAATTATGAATCTAATTGTTTATTTCTAAGGAAAACGATAGAAATCTAACCCACTATCTATTTGGGATTAATAAGCAGATCTCAGGGAGATCCTACTATCCAATTGATGAGATTTTCTCCGTAACAAAACTAGCGACCCCACTGGGAATAAAATCTTTGATTCTTCTCTAGTTTAGTTCCATTTCCTATTCACCTTTGTTCTTTGTTTTTGAGTCAATTATTTTCTCCCCTAACACTCCCTAAGAGAGTAGATCTTTCAGATATGGGAGATCAAAGTAAGATATTTTTAATTTTTCAAAATTTTGCAGTGTGTCACGTGTCTGATGTTAGAGACATAGATACAATGTCATTGGTTTCATTACTAGTGACTAGTGACACCCTACAAATAGTCGCTTGTAGGCCCACATTCTAGAACTTGATGTGTAAATTATTGAAAAACCTTTTCAAATTGAAATTGAATTTCACCCTATTAGATTATTTATTATGATTTTAGTGAATCACACATATTTTATTTGAGAAAATTTTGTCATTAAAGTATATATTATAAAAATTATAATACATTTCACAATTTATATGTTTTTGTAAACTCTTGAAAAAAGTTTTCAAATTGAAATTTAATTGCATAATATTTTGATTATATTTGTTGTTATTTTAGTGTATGACACATATTTGGTTTAAGGAAATTTTATCATTATTCATACCTTATAAAATTATGAGTTGTATTGACACTATAGAATATTTTTTCCTCTTGATTATTGAATATCATTCTTTGAGAGAAAACTAAATTGTCAAGGCGATATTGATGGTTACAGATACATCTACTTAATTTATTTCCTCCAGAAAGGGATTAATTGAATATATTATGTGAGACAAAGACATTTAAATGAGGAAAGTTGTTAAAGATACTTTCAACAACAAAATATATATTTTGGGAGTATTAACGTAAACAAGTGCTATTGTAGTGATGATGTCTCTGTCATCGATGATGAAAGGAGTAGAATGTAATGCCTATCGTTGATGAAAAAATGAGTAAAATGAAATATCTTGCACATTAACACACTAGATACTTTTGGATTTTCAGGTTTTCCGACTTTGCATAAGTATTCCAAACCCTATCTGCAACACCCTCATTTACTATTAATTCAACATTAAAGGTACATCAGATTTCATTGCAGTTAATAATTTTATGTGAGAAGATAGATTTATAAGTTATCCTTGATCTTTAAAAGAGATTAATTTTAATTCAACACATAACATATCTATCCCAAGCAATTAAGAATTGATTGTATCCAGGCATTTACGATCTTCAACTTGACAACAAACTTAGAACAAAAAATGCCAAAAATCAAATGTAGTTCAGAAATGCATGTTCAAGATTTTGAGCTAAACAATAATAAATGCATGTTCAAGATTTTGAGCTAAACAATAATAAATGCTCAGATAAGGGAACACAAATTTCCAATAAAATAATGAAAGAAGAAAATGAACAAGTGATTAGTAGTACAAACACATTATAGTTAGTGTTTATGACATAAATTATCAAGGAAATTGACAATGGAATACATGAGATAATACAAGTAAATTGCTCAAATTTCATAATGAAATACATTAATCAGGTACATCCAAACCCGTGCAAAGACAGTTCTTTAGAGCATTACTATGTAACCAAACCTTTGGCCAAATTGTTGAGTACTATGTTGACCTAAATAGAATCCTTAATTGTCTTGAACTCTTAGAAAGTATAGACTCAAACTGTTGAATATGATCTCAACAATAAAATTTATTTTTCAATTCAAAGTATGTATTCCACTAAATTGAAATTTTTTCTAGGGTTTAAGAAACCTAAAGACCAAAAAAAATAAGGCACATATTTGATAACCCTCGATGTGGGTGTCCACATGGCGGGCTCTTCCACTCCCCTCAACACACATCACGATGATAGGGTACGCGCCACATCACCCCTACCTCATGCATATTAAACATCATGTCCTCCCAAGACATCACCCCTATATGACATCCTTCCCTCCCATATTAAATGTCATTTCTTATCCTCCCATGGATCATGTGCCCCTCCTGCATGGATAATACACCGTGCAATAGTCCACACGCTTCAGAAGGCTGGTAACCTTAATGGCGCATGATTTGACACCCCCCCCTTGGTGCCTATCTCTCGACCACCCGCGACCTCTCCAGTCATACTTCCCTTGTTTCAATCTCGAGTTGGTTGTCTTCTCTCCATAGGCGGTCTCTCTCTTCTATCTCCTTCATGTGGTGGCTCTCCTCCCTCGCAGAGCCCAGAAAGCATAATTAATCTCTCATGCCTCCCCACAGGCGAGCCACCCCCACCCTTGGGTGAAGTGGCCGCGAAGGGAGAGCCTACACAGTTCCTCCCCCGCCCCTCCTAGCCAACCAGGATGGTTAGGACCACTCGATTCTAGACTCGTTGTAGAATCTTCTAGATGATTGGGAAGAATAGGTCTCAGGCTCCCTCCCGACATCCCATCGCACCTCTAGGAATCGTCGCAACTATTGGGTGGTAAAAAAACTCCTCCCTCGCACCCTCCTTAGCCTCCTGGGCATATTGTTTTAGATCCCCCCCAGCTTGCCTCACTTACCCCACTCCCCCACCACTCGTCCTCCTCCCTTTTCTCATCCCTTCCTCGACACTCATCCTCCTCCTTCTGCGATCCACCCTAGTGCCTCAATGCCTCAGAAGACTCTCAACAAATCAGAAGGGACGACTGCTCCCAACCAACACAATTATTTGATGGCTCCCTTCATCAAAATCACAAGTCTCCCGGTCAAGGATCCAAGATCGGATAACTCCAACTCCACCAACGACAATGACAGCAATTTTGGTGGCTACCTAGTTGTGGAATAATTTCCTCCAGATGGCCCTCCCATTATGACCTACAAGCACTCTTGATGCTCAAGACCCTGTTTCTTTTTTTCAGTCTTTATATTTAGAATTTGCAATCTTTTTTCTGGTTTTATGTCAGCACGCAAACAGACAATTATCTCTAAGTTTTTATAAGCCTGGTTTCCCTTCAAGGGCAGGAAGAATACTCAAGTCTCTTCCTTGTCTGGTTTCCCATTAAGGGCAGGCACAAGTTTTTGTCCATTCCAAGGGACAATCACTATTTTTTTGACTGCATTTTTAATAGATTAGTACCCGAAATTACAACAAAAAAGGCACATATTTGATAACTGATAAGAAAAAAATGTATAACTTCAAATCCATCTCAAAGAAATAACAAGAAACCGTCCTGAAAGTAAGTAGGAATACTTAATTTTTAAGTGCATAAATGATGTGCAAAAACCAAGGAGAGTAAGATTACATCATCAAGTGAATTATATTTGTCATCTATTCATGAATATATCATTTGAAACTTTTGTTTAGCCATTGGTTGTGCATAATTTTCCTATGGAACTACTGGTGAAGGACCATAAGATGAAGAATCCCATGTTGGTGAAGGGGCATATGATGAAGCACTGCAATGCCTCAGGTGAAATGTTTTTGAATGTCTTCTTCCCATTTCCTATATATTTAGTGTCAGAAGTAATATTTGTAAGGTACGTAATATTCTCCACAAACTCTACTGATGTGAAGATAAAATTACCTTGGAAAACATAAATAGAATCCCAAGAACTTGGATATGAAAAATTGTAACATTTGAAAATAATTACCAAAACAATAAATACAAATATTGACATTAAAATTGCAATGTAAAGTAAACAATTACTAGAGGAAACAATTTCAAACATGTTCATTACACAAATTAAATACAACTTATTTGAGACTTTTTTTATTTTGCGGGGAAAGAAAATCATAAGACTATCCAAGCTAGACATTGTATCCTTTAAACACCTAGATAGAAATATAATTAACCTCAATAGGAATCCCAAAAAATAAGTGGATCTATCTTCCAAGATAAAGGACAAATGTTTTTTGTAAAATACAACTTGATAAACACAAACTCCTCCCATTGCTCATTGATCTCGGACCAATGGAACAGAACAATAACACCAGATGTTGAAAGTCTTGATGCTAATAAAAACGATTAAGAAAACAAATTATGGTGTTATATACTAGGTTGCAAGTCCCACTCAATAGATCTCCAGAAAACATGCAAATATCATTAACATTCTATGCAAGAGGCCTTGTCCATTCAAGTGGATGTTTTGTGACAAATCCTTATATTTCCAATATTTAAAAATACATAGAAAGCAAATCTTCTCAAAACAGAAGCAACTACAAAAGAACATAACCCTCCACGTTTGAAAATTCCACCAAGGAAACTTTTGAGAGCCTACCTTCTAGAATATTATGCTCTGAAGGTGACATAAGGGAATTTTCTCTGTTCAAACCTTTCCATTGTTATACAAAGTACATGTAGTATTAGTGAAGCTCGTATTATGATTTTTGTTTCAATGTCTTAGAAAATCCCTTTTGGATTCAAGTATCTCGCATTGTAATGCAAGAAAATACCTAGTCTTGTCTGTAAATGCACTTGGTTTATATTCTATATAAACTATAACAATAATAATTGTACCTTAACTAGCCTTTTTAAACTCAAAACCAATAAATTTATGCTTAATTTTTTTAAGTCCCTTGAAATACATATAAATCAAGAGTTAATATTGGATGTTTAAAGTTTATCTAACAACTAAAAAATTACACTAAATAAAATTTGTAAATAAATTTAAGTACTTCAATAACAATCCAATGAAAAACTATTTGCAAAGTGTCTAGCAAGGATTGTGTATAGAAAAAGAACGATAACAAAGTTTTTAAGCTGCAGGAATCGAAAGGCCTATGATATAAAATATTACGTAGCTTGCACAAACATTCATGTAACTTATATTATATTATATTAAGAAGCATGAAAGTATTATTTCGACTATGCAAATATTTATAAAATGATAGTTTTCAGACTTAGGCCTTCCGCTAGAGGCAACTACCCAAATTCATGGAAATATTCAAATATTTCTCTTAACCCAAACCTCCATCGAGGAGATTCCAATTCTGTCACCATTCATATATGTTATCTTATTAAAACCAATGTGTCAAGTCGTTACTAGAAATTATATATGTGTCGCTTAAGGACAAACCTATTGGACATACTTTCCACATACAAACTCTACAAGTTATGGTGTTCACATTACACATTCTTATTTTTTAAGACATCTGGAGTGAGAACTTAAAAAAATACTTTATCAAAGCGATATTAAAAAAGAAGGAAAAAAAACAAAGCATTGGGAAATTGAAACTTGCAAACACATAGGTGAAATTATTTGAAATCTAATGTAGAGTTAACACCCGTTTTCTTCATGAATACATGTTGCATGAAGATTATGTCATTTCCCTCCCATTTTCCAATACCTAGTGACATTTGGACTATCATAGTGAATTGTGTGTTTTGGTCATAATGCATGTATCACATTTGGTGGTTGTAGCAAGTTGTTGGTCATAAGCATACTACTGATCAAATGTTGGTCGTAATGCATGTATCACATTACGACCATATCACCAAATATCACCAAATGTGATACATGCATTACGACCGTATCACCACGTAATGCATGTATCACATTACGACCATATCACCAAATATCACCAAATGTGATACATGCATTACGACCATATCACCAAATGTTGGTCAGAAGCATACTACTGATCAAATGGAAGCTGCAACACAAATCCAAGTACGTTTCTGAGTTGTTTTTAAATTATATTTTTCTCAGCTGCATGGAAGATGTTGGAAGTTCTGAGTAACTGGCTAGTATATGATTTTTCATAGAAAAACATATTTTCTAAATTTGTTTGAGTTTATATTGGTAGAACATAGAATACAATTACCCACAAGATATGTCAGGGAATTATCCCCGACAAGTAGCTACTGGAGTTGGTCCCTTTTGACAAAACCAGACGATGTCAACAACAACTTATCAACAAAATCATGCAACACCCCTTTCCGACTATTAGCTGCAATATAATTCTTAGCCTTATCAGCAACATCCTGTTGCAACAAGGTTCCAACAACCTGCAACAATGAATGTTTGTACAGGATATGATAACCATGTGGTGCTTGTTGGAAATGGTTACTTGGATATCGTTACCAACAACAGCCTGTAGGCATAACAGTTAAATTAAAACTAACATATCAAGGACAAGTTGTAGCTGCACATGTCCATGAGTATAATAAGTGTCCTCGGTTATTAGGTTGCCTCTGATATTATGTGATATCGACTCTGTAATTTAATATTCAATTGCAGTTGATTTCCTATTGTGAAGGTAAGTGTAGTAGATATGCATATGTAGGAGTAAAACAAACAATGATTTTTTAATACTTATCCACATAATTGATGGTGGAAGTCAATCAGTGCACATGGATTCTCCCAGATGCAGGTTCTTGTAACATTTTTTCACTTGTGGCTCGAGGTTATATTTATCTCTGCAAGTTCTCTCTAGATCTAGACTATACATGTATTTTAATTTTTGGTACTAAGGTGTAGGATTATTTATTGTTGTGTATTTAATTTTTGTTGACACATGAGATGTGTAGCAAAACTTGTTTCCCGAAAATAATATGGTTGAACAAAGAAGGTCGTCTCTATCTCTATAAATGTTGTGTAATATCATATTTTGATATTGAAAAAATACCATACATGGTTTCCAAAGAAACACATGACGTTATTGCATAATTTGCTTCCTGTCTATAATCATTGGAAGCAAGTTAGTGGTAGGCATTAATAATGTTATGTAGTTGAAGATAATTACATGTGGGTAAATTTTAATTTATAAATAAAGTTGAGAATTCTTTGGTGGGTTTTTCACTTTTAGGGAAAGAGGTATGAATTACTTTTATAGGTGAATTTAAGTTCAATAAGGAAATTTATAAAATGTTTGATGCAATATTGGCTAAAATTTTGGCGAGATTTAAATCGAGTTAATTCATTGATTACCGTGGATTCTGTTACCATTGAAGTTTAATATAATTTGTGTTTGCACCTAGATATGCATTTTAAGGAGTGTGGGGAGCTATTTCAAATCTTTGTTTTAAATCCTTGGATGAATTCCTCCCTTAAGAGAAAATGACAAGGCCAACTCTTCATTTTACACACTTAGAGAAAATGAGATCAGGGATGTTAAGTTGGAAAAGGAATCAAAAGACACTTACCTTAGTGTTGATGGAATATTGATTCACTAAGCATATCGAGCTCTGATGAAGAAATTTTGAGATACGACCCTATTATTATTATATAAGGTCATGGGGAAATATAAGGTCATGGGAAAGGTCATGGGAAGTGCTTCACGAAATTATCACTTATCAGAAGGTACGCACAACAATGACAAGTTAAACAACATCCATATATATGTTATAACAATTAGTAACAATATATGTGCTATAACAACGAGTAACAAGTTAAATGGCATCCATATATGTGTTATAACAACAAGTAACAAGTTAAATGACATCCATCTATGTGTTATAAAAATGAGAAATATGGGGAGAAGATGATTCCTATGAAATTGACCCAAAATTATTCCACCTATTCCACATGATGACCCAAAATTATTCCACCTATTCCACATCATGAGGAATAGCATAGAAAGCTCGTAAATTCCACCTATTCCACATGATGAGGAATAACATAGAAAGTTTGGAATTGTATTGTGTTAGGCCATTATAAACCTCCACGTATGGTATCTGGCATTATACATATATACAATATACAATACTTCATTTTGTGAGAATGAAGAAATAAAAATTATTTCACACAAAAAAAATTAATTGAAAAATTGAAATTGACCCAAAACTATTCCACCTATTCCATATGATGACCCAAAACTATTTCACATGATGAGGAATAACATAGAAAGTTTGGAATTGTGTTATTTTTTAAGCCATTATAAACCTCTAGGTATGGTCTCGGGAATTATACATATATACAATACTATATTTTGTGAGAATGAAGAAATAAATATTATTTCATACAATTTTTTTTTATTGAAAGTTTCAAATTAATTTACTTTGTAGTACACTTTGTAAGCCTAGTCAGCATCCAATTTTTTTTATCTATGGGTACATATAACTGCTTGAAAATCTCCAATTACACTATATAATGTATATGTTTTTGAACTACCTTGTAATAGAATGTACAATTACACTTGTATAATTTGTTTTTGAACGACCTTGTAATAGAATGTACAATTAGACCTATAAAATATATATGTTTTTGAAAGACCTTGTAATAGAATGTACAATTACACTTATAGAATTTGTTTTTGAATGACCTTGTAATAGAATGTACAATTACACTTATAGTATTTCGCTTTGAAAGTCCTTGTAATAGAATGTACAATTACACCTATATAATTTATAGTTACAACTACAATGAAAATTGGAGAGTGTTTTTTGGGTTCAAAAACATTTCCATTACATCTTCACTAGCAAGTTGGTGGGCTGAGAACAATTGCTCACTAGCCTTTGGAGACATCATTGCTCACTAGCCTTTGGAGACATCAGAGAGTTGTTCTTTGCATCCATAGTGAAATGTTGGAATAATCTCATTCAAAGAGAGATGGTAGAGAAAAAATGTTAGGCGACGTTGTAGGGTTTTTGAAGTACATAAGCATTATCTGAATTAAATAATGCCTTTGTCTTGCAAATGTGTTGAGTCTTGTGGAGATAAGCATTGAATATCGTGGTGATAAGATGGTTTCTAGATGGTTTCCTTGAAAAGGTGTGATGGTAATTTGGTCAGAGTTTGTAGGAGATATATGTGTTTGCAAGTATTCAATAAACTTGTCATCATCCTCATAAAGAGTTTAAATAAAATTATGTTATCTAACATTGCAAAAAAATACATTATGTTAGATCCTATTTAAAGACTTATAATAGATTAAAACTTACCTTATTTAAGATGAGCTTGGAAATAAGATTCTGATCTACCTAGTCAACGGTATGTTTGATAAAATCAATTTAAATATTATAAAAAAATAATTTTTTTTTTCCTATGTACAATTTTGGACTGCAAAAAAATTGTAGTCAAATGCAAACTAATTGATGGTCAACGTCGTATCGAATACTAAAGTCCAAATACTAAATTCCTTGGTTTTCCTTCCATAGGAACTAATAATGATGATAAATATAATGCGATTTTAATTGTTTCTTCTATTTCCTTGTAAAAAACTAAAAAAAACATTTAACACAAAGTTGATTTCACCTCTAGAAATTTCTTAATTTATTAATAAATTTCATGAGCATTGGCATTTTCCTTATAAATTGGAAGTTTTATGCCATTGTTATAAGTGAAACATTAAGTTATTTCCATTTTCTTTGAAAGATGCCAAGAGGTGGTTCATGACATTGTAAGAAAATCTATTAAGATAGCAAGAAAACATTTAACACAAAGATGATTTGACCTCTATAACTTTCTTAATTTATTAAGAAATTTCATGAACATTGGTTCATTATAAATTTAAAGTTTTATGCCAGAGTTATAAGTGAAACATTAAGTTATTTCTATTTTATTTGAAAGATGATAATATGTTGTTCATGACATTGTAAGAAAATCTATTAAAATAGCAAGTAATTAAAGTTTGTTTTAATAAATATTGGGATTTTTTAAGACAATAGATCCAAGAGAACAAGGTAAAACAAAAGGAAAACCAATAGATCCAAGAGAACAAGGTAAAACAAAAGGAAAACCAATCGCTTGAGTAGTATCCAAAGAAGTTAGAGTGCACAATATGTGTAAAAGGAAAACCAATCTCTTAAGCAATATCCAGATAAGTTAAGAGTGCATAATATGTATTGTCCATATCAAATGCATATGAGTAAACTTTGAAGACAATGATTTTCACATGGAAGAATGACCAATTACTTATATGGATTGGTGTAATTGATAAAGGAGATGTATCGTAATTCTTCCTAAAAGAGATAAATACTCCCATGCCTCTAGTATTCTAAATATTCCATGAAGTAGAACATGAAAAATATAGGATTTGATCAATATTGTAAACTAAAAGAGAACACATCTCTTACCATCACTACAATATATGTGGATAATTTTAAGAGGGACATGGGAGAAAATATTTTGTTATATTTTTAGTTAAAGTGAGTTACCACACTACCAAAGAGAGGGACAATGTCCAAGCTTGAGAACTTGTAAAATAGGTGGAATCACTGCCCATTTTTTTAAGAGAAACTGAGAAATATATGAAATGAAAGGTTGCTAATTTTATCAAGGATCCATTATGTTAGAGTATTATATCTATTAAAGTTTATGTGTGAGGAATTTATTATGATAATTTTAGACAAGTGAAATGGTTTATTNTTTTTTTAAGAGAAACTGAGAAATATATGAAATGAAAGGTTGCTAATTTTATCAAGGATCCATTATGTTAGAGTATTATATCTATTAAAGTTTATGTGTGAGGAATTTATTATGATAATTTTAGACAAGTGAAATGGTTTATTAAATTTTAGGTGAGAGGAATTTATTTGGTTAATTTTGGACAACAAGTGAAATGATTAACAATTAATAAAGGATGCTAAACTAGGGTTTATTATCCTCTTTTTCTTTTGTGCTCTTATTAACTACTAGTAAGAAAGAAATAGAAAAAACTAAAATCATATACAAACCAAGATAACTCCTCTTTTCTACCCAATTAAGGTATTAAACAACAAGAGTTAGGTCGATCATCTCTTTTTACTATGGTGCAAACAATCTAAGGAGGGATGTCTAGTGTTGTTTTCTCCCCTAAGAAAGAGATTGTGATGCTTAGCTAGGTGTCAACTTTAGCTAATCTAAACCATTGAAAAAAGAAGGAAATATCTCCCCTAAGAAAGAGAACATGATGCTTAACTATGTGTCAATTTCAACTAATCTAAACCATTGAAAAAAGAAGGAAATATAAAAGGAGTTAGAGGGAAAAAAATATGAATTCAATTAGAGAGGTTTAGGGACTACTTTATGTACTCATGCAAATCTCTTCCTCCTACAAAGAAAACAATGATATGTTATCTCCAAATTAAATGAAACAATAAGGTGAGTGAAAGATAATGATGGTCTTTCATTATGCACTAGTGGCAATGCAAATATGGAAAAATATCATTTTGTTGACTTGGAGGGATTATTCAATGCAATTTTACAACTAATTTGAATATGGTGTAAGAATATGAAATGTAGGAAACCAAATTATCTTTCAAATATATAATTTTTATTTATTAAATTTTAAATGTGATTTTTTCTAACAGTGGTATGTTACTTTTTATTGGTGCGCGGTTATAATACCCTAGGTTAAAGTTGTTCCACCAACAAAAACTTTATATATTGGCCCTTTCAACATCACCTGCATGCAAGTGAAGTCTCATCCGAGGAATCTAATGGGGTTGCAAGAATCAGGTTTCTGCAGGGATGAGGGGATGGGAGGCTCTCAAGATAACCATCAATACTTATTCACTTTGTGCATAGTATACTTATTCAACATCCTTTTATTAGTAAACAACCCTTTGCGTGACTTGCATTAACTAACAGTTCATTACTTTTACCATAACCGTTATGCAATAATAACCCATGTAAGATCCATTCAATACCACAAACCCTATCATGTAGAAACAATATAATAGGAATCACCACATAACTAACCTACTGAATTACTCATGATTATTGCGCATCAATTAGATATTAATGATATCTATACTAATGTGCATAAAGATAACATGCAGACAATCACATCAATACAACAAACTTAGACACATGATTTTACTGTGGTTCACCCAATCCTTGGGTTATGTCCACAACGGGTGACTTATATATTAATATGTATGCGGTAATCACCTCAAGCTTGTGCAGTGCGCTTACAATAAATAAAACATATTATAATCCTCATTCTAGCCTAGCTACTTTGTAATGCATTCCTATATCTGCAAACTCTCTCCACAACCTTGAGCATAGATCCTCAATCATAAGCAAGCTAATCTCTTAGCCTAAAATGTTACTCTTAGCCTAAACTCTTACTCTCAAAAACCTATTCTTCTCCGACCCATTACATATTTATACATAGAACTAGGGCTCAAAACCCTAATTGCTTACCCCAAAAACCTAATAGGTCCTAGTTGTTTTCCTACTTTTTCTCCAACATGCTTCTTTTTTTTATTTTGTGCCTTCACGCTGATTTTCCTATTTTTGCACCAGCATGATGATTTTATCCTATTAACTCCATCCTTCAACTTTCTCCCTTCACACTGTGCCCTTCCCACTGCACCCTTCACGCGCACGTCGATCCTACCTCTATGAAGCAGCTCCAAAACTTAGTTCTTCTCCTCCAAAATGTCTATCCAACAAGCCCCCAACACTCACCCGTGGATTGTCCCGAGGCACTTAATACTTTTTAAAATTCTCGTTGGATTTTTCAAAAACCTCCTTTGTTGTGTTGGTTTCCCCCTTGACCTCTATTTCACTTACCAAAATTGTTTCTACTAAGTCTGCAATGATATGAGTCTTTTGTTTCTCTTCAGCTTCTTCCACTGCTTGTTTGATCCCGCATTGTGTTTCTGCTATCTCTTCTATGACCTATAAGGCTTCTTCTTGTAGAGTCTCTATGTGTTGTGTGCGATATTGTTTCTCATCCCTCAACTCGTTCATATCAGAGTAGAGTCTCTTACTTTCTTGCATTGTCATCATCTTCTCGACTAGTGGAAAACTGCTCATGATTTCCTTAATATTTTGAGCCTTCCCTTGCGCAGTTTGAATCTTCTGTTTAATACTCTGCAATTCTGCATATTCTGATAGCTAATTCTATACTTTTGTCCTTTCCTTGTACCACTTAGCACATTATGCTTCCAAAGTCTTTATGCTCTCCACTGTTGTTCTTACAGTTTTCTCCCTTTGGTCTCTTTCCTATGGTAGTGTTCTTGGTTTCATTCGTGTTTCCAAGTTAACATTTTTTCGTTCGGAAGCCCTAGATGGCTTCACTGATATTTGCTACATATTCTTCCAATGGAGTATCCACCTCCATTGGTACCTACATAATCTCTTTGCAAACCTTTGTAAATGATTTATTCACCCTCTCTTCCTTTTGCGTGTAATTCACTTCTTCTATTTGCGCAACACTCACTTCTTCTGTGCACTTACTCTTGTTGTAACTTACTTACTTTTTGTTGTTTTAACTTTGTTTTTGTTTTTGTTTTTCCACTTTTTCTTTATTTTCTTTTTATTTATCCTACGATAATACATGACTATAGTACATAGGTTCTTGTGCAGGTCATCTTAGTGCGTGGGAGGTCAACCGTCCCTATCGAGTTTCAATTGATTTCCATTCACCAGTCCTCACAAGACTTCACCATTCAATTTTTATTGCTGCAAAACACATACTTATGGAAGTCCTCATTCCACTAGAATTTAGCTTCTTTCTTCAACAACTTTTCCATGGGTTTCGTAATCTGGGCACATCCTTTAATAAACCTCATATAGTATCCCTTATGATCCAATGTGGCTCTTAACTGTCGTACCGATGTAGGTGGTGGTAATTCCATAATCACTACAATCTTGGTAGGGTCCACTAGTAAAACTTTCTTACATACAACATGGCCCAGTAAAATTCCAAAAGGAAAGCAAAAAATACATTTTTTCAAATTCAATGAAATCTGACACTATCTAGACCTATCCAAAATTAATCGCAGTAATTCTATACACAGTCCAATGATCCAAATAAAATTCAAGGAACTTATGATAAATTCCTTAAAGGTTGTGACCACTACTCTGGAGAAAATTGTCGGTGCATTCTTCAGCCCAAAAGGAATCACTCTGCACTGGTAGCTTCCCCATTCTATCACAAAGGTATTCTTATGTCTGTCCTCCTGCACAATATTTATCTGGTGATATCCTAAGAATCCATCCATGACAGAGTAGGCCTCCTTCCCCCATACATTTTCTAACACTTTATCTGTAAAAGGTGTCAGAAATGGACCATGCAAACATGCATCATTTAACTTTATTAGGTCTACACAAATTCTGATTCCCCCTATTTTCTTATATTGTAGTACCATTGGATTTATCCATTCTTATTCTACTATTGGTTAATGATTCCTTATTATTACATTTGATCTATCTCTTCCTTTACCTTCTCTTTGTACTTTGGGTTCAGTCTGTAGGGTCTCTATCTTATTGGCTTAGTATATGGCTTCAAAGGGATATTCATTTCTCCTAACTCGCCAGCTATCCCTTTAATTTATGAAAATGTGGTTGGGAATAGATCTTGATACTTGAGCAGTAAGTCTGCAATATTTTCCACAATTTCATCATTACAATAGTCACCTATCTACACGAAATTTGGTTTCTCTTTTGTCTCAATATTCACCTTACACGCCCTTAATGGTTTTGCATACGCAACAGATCCAAGCTCTAGCCCTTCTATTGTGTGTTACCCCTCAGTTTCAGTTATTTGTATATTTCTTGGATCCTCATTATCCTGATCTTCTTTAACAACATTATAACATTCTAGTATTTCATGAACTATCATCGAAGCTCTATGCACACTACACACATGTACTATATCCATTGGCCCTTCTCCTAAAAAAATCTCGTTTCTAATGGCCTGCAAAGATGCATCTACTAATGGTGATTCATTTTCAAACGTAAATGTTATCTTAAATATTTGGGTTAGCTCATCCCAGTTCATTGTTTCTATATGAATTTCTAGTTCTAGGTACCAGTGATTGGGGATCGTATCCAACGTATATATGAACCTATGTATCCATTCCTCCTTTAGTATCAAACTCCATATCTCTCTGCACTGTGAAATAGGATCTGTTGGGCCACTTACTCCTGTATATTTTTGTGTAGTATACTCAACCTAGATACCAAATCTAACTTGCATTAATGTTTTACACTGCTGATGCAGGCCCCCTCCCCTCCTGGGGGCTCTGCGACCTCCCGGTCAAGGATCTTCAAATCTATGAGATGAATCAGCTCTTCGGGCACCTGCTGGAACCCAAACTTACTTTACGTATGCCCCTTTTCTCTTATGCACGGGTCCCGTGAGACCCATGATCTCCTACTAAGCCCTTGCTCCCTATTTGGAAATTTAAATAACAACAAGTGCTAGCTCCTGGGCTAGGCCCTTTCCTTCAGGCTACCTCAGGCTATGAACCGGAGCTTAATCTCCTGAGCGCTTCTAATTTCAGCTTTGGGTCGTTCCCACGACAACTGACTCATCTTTCCCCGAACTCTGAAACAAGGAACATAACTAGTGTGAGAATCGACGGTTGTCTCTTATCCAACAACAAACAACTGCGATCCACTTCGGACTACACCTCAGCAAAATTCAGAAATAATTCTCCATGAATCCTCTGACTTAACGAACTCGTGGAGTGTTGAATCCATGACAGGGTAGACGGTATATAACCCTTCTCAAATCAACGGCTCACAATGACTCTGGGAGTTTGGGCTTCAACCATTCTGCCCACTCCAACACCTTACACTTCTAGAGCACCGAGCTAACAGAGGTAATATCTGCCCTCCACATGTCCATGAAATCAACGACCAAGAGTGACTTTGGCCCTTGGGCCTTCGGGAGTCCTCAACCTTTGTCAACTCACTTTTTTCCAGAGTTCTCCTGCTCCGGACTGCAGGATTTGGTGACACCTGTCCCCTCAGGATCAACGACCCAGATTTTCTTTGGCTTCCGACCCTTCGGGAGTCTTTCTTCCCAAACTTACCTTTTCCTTTYCRAATGCATGCTCTGGTGCCACATGTCCCCTGGAAATAAATGGCCGGGATCTATTTCGACTCCCGGATCTTCAAGAGTTCTTGTCTCACACTCACCCCAATTCCTTCGGAGTACCTTTTCTCCGAAACACACAGCTCTCCGCCACRTGTCCTTCTGGATCCAATGGTCCTGATCCACTTCTCTCTTCGTGACTTCGCGAATATTTYCGTTTTCTCCACGCCAATCCTTTCAAATTTCTCTCCGCGARCTCTTAGATATGCTGCCACGTCCCTCCTAATGATAAACTGTTAGGATCCACTCCRCTCTTTGGAGCTTCAACAATTTTACCTTCTTCTCCACRCAGATCTTTCAGATCTCTTTCTCATGAACTCTTCRACCTGCTACCACCTGTCTCTCTAGACGATGGACGGTCCCGACTGGCTTCGGGACTGCGGGGCTCTGCTATCCTGCTCTCTTGTGAACTTTTGAAGGATTTAAGACTTGTGCACTTACCTCTGGATCAGACGATTATTGATCTTTCATGCTCAGATCCTATGAATGGGATCTATTTCCTCTGTCGTGCGCTCCTTCTTCGTCTTGGACCATGATCTGACAGTCCATATCTACTCTCCTGTCGGGAATCGATGACTCTGGTTTCTCTCCCTCATGAGCTTTATCTTTCCCCCAAATTGGAAGGAATTTCAAGTGTCAAAGGCGGTGACCTTTGAACCTCTTGCGAGCTCGACCACTGGGTCTCGACTTGCACTTCTGGGAAACACTATCCCTCCTGAGCTTGAATGCTTTAAAACTCAAAGGGATCGCCCCTTTGAACTTCTCTCTACAAATCCAAATGACTTGTTTTCTTCTAGCACTGTTGAAAGCGCTACTTCTCCCGAGCTTTAGCCTGCTAGAATCTCCAAGGGTCTCGGCCCTCGAATTTTCTTCAAAGGATTTCTTGGTGCCCTCTCGACACGCTATGCTCTCTTCCTCCTAAGATTGTAAAGTGAAACTAATTTACTTATGGATCCCTCCTTGTGCTTGACTGGCCTTCAGATGGTCTTCTTTCAACACTTCATCTGAGTGTTGGCCTGGTGCATTCCTTGCATAGGTCTTCCTCCAGAGTATTCAGCAACTCTGTTTCACCTTGAGCTTCAACTTCTCAGAGGTCTCTGTCCCTTTTGTTCCTCGAAGGGATATATGTTCCCTCTTGGTAACTTATGCTCAAAGCACTACTTGTTGAGCTTACAGAGTGTTCAACAACTCTGTGAGTGTCCTCCTCTGAAACTTCGCTCTTCTAAACTCGGAACATATTTCACCTTGTTCTCACTTGCACCTGCTCAATTCCCTCCTTCCAGAGCTCTACAGAATCTTCAACAATTATGTACTACGTTTACGCCTACGTAGAATTTCCTTCAGGGTATTCAATAACCATGTCTCTATGTGCCTCCTCTGCGCAATATCTCTTCCAAGGTATTCAGTAACCTTGAGGCCCCTCTCTGAGACTATGAATTTTCTGGTGTGCCCTCCTAGCACGTTCTCCTCTGAATTTGACTCGAATTTCAGATACGCAGTCCTTGCACCAGCTACAAAGTTTCAAGACTCTGTCGTGCGCTCATTGTACAACCTAAAGAACACAAAAAAAATCCAAAAAATTCTCAAAGATAGAGAAGTCTATCTTCCTCCTGCAGATGAAACCTATCACATACATCTACAACATAAATTCATAAACACACATTCAACATAAATTAAACATTCACCACACAGAAACTCATAAACAGTAAAATCTATTCTTTTGTTTTAATATCAGAATGCTTGGTTACAAATGTGTGAGCTTGAACTACTACAGAATCTCAACTCTCTCCTATCCTTACTCGAATCTCCTAACCTACTAATGAAATTTTATACAAAGATCTTTTTTCAAAAGAGGGGCTCCTCGATCCTTTCCCTCCAAGCTACCTAACTCTCATTAATTACATTGAATTACATTCAATGGCCATCTATTCTGAATTGGATCTAGATCTCATCATCTTGTCAGCCATTAAAGGCAACCTTATATACATCTTGTACATAGGAAATAACTTGTCTCTTCCAACATTACAAACATTAATTGCATTTAAGATTACATTTGAAATTTAAAATTTGAGGGGAAAATGAGAGGGTTGGCGCCTCTCCCCTCCTTGAATGCGCGTTGATGAGGTGGAATGTTGGCATGCTGCTAAGGTGGAGCGATGCTCCTGCATCAATTGCGAAAAATCTTCTACTCCTTATTTATGTGAAGCCAATCATTTGGCTGGAGTGGCTTTCAATAAAACATCTTATGCCTGCAACAATTTTTGTTGTTCAGGTATCTGCAACTAAAACTCCTTTACAAAAGATATTATATCAATCAAAACATCATACTTGGGTGGTCACATAAATTTGTTCCAATCAAGCACAACGAGCCCCTCGAGGCGCAGAAGCATTCTAATAAACCAACACATGTAACATAAAATTCCATGGCGCACGAGGACTTAAATACTAAATCCATTTAGCAACAACATAAGTTGAGGCACAATAACCTACGTATTTAAATTTTTAGGTGAAAATAAACATCTACTTAACTTCCAGGCGCCTGATTAAATCATTCATCAAATTACAATAATCAACATCATTATCAAGGTAAGCACATGATCCATTGCCAGATTAACATATTCACTTATTGATCATTGCACGGAAATGAGCCAATCATAAGGAAATCATACTGCCACATTGTGACAAGTGCATTAGTAAACTAAGGAGTAAACATAAACAAATTCTAAACCATCATACATGACGTAAAATCCATTGCACAAGAAATCTAAATATTTAACTATCATACAATATATGAAATCTATAAATGAAAGAACTCTAATATCAATCAAACTAATCATCGACGCAGGGTAAATACATTCATTACTTTTATTTGTGCAAAAGTCTAAGATCTAACCATCATAAAAATACATAAGCGCAATAAGTCAAACTCTAAAATCATCATTTAACACATATAATTAGTGCGCTAGTAATCGAAGTACTTAATTAATCACCTACCTTAATTTCACAACATATTAAATTGAGGCGCAAGAGTACATTAACTAATTTATTGCACAAATATATCTAAGGTCTAACAATCATTTACTATCATAAATTCCTTGCGCACAAAAATTCCAAACACAACCAATAATAACCACCTTAAATCATGGCACAAGAAAACATAACACTTAATCCATCGATTTAAACCAAGGGCTACATGTCCATGAGTCAAAATTCTCCATTCATTATCCATTATTGTGCCAGTCTAATGTCTAACGCCTACCTTCATCGCTAGTGCTATTATGGTGTCACCCCTACTAGTGTAGTTATAATTATACATATTCCTCATCATTGATATGAATGTTGAACAATAATCGCATTCAATAATTATCACACAATCATCATTACTCAATAAAACAATCATAATCGATAATACACCTTTATAACATTATTTATTCAACAATGATTATTAAACTGGCTGTCATTAAAATTTACATAGCATCATTAATCAATAAACAACAGATTCAATAATAGATCATCATAATAATATTAAATCACAACGCATTAATGAAAAATTATCATCCTTAAATAATTACAAAAAGAATATAAAGGTGAGTGTGAAATATAGCGATACAAGGAAACAACCATTCATTAACCAAATCCTGCGTTTAAAAAAAATATTAAACTGAAAATAAAATCATTAAACTTAAGAGGGAAAAACCATGGGATTTAGCGCCCCGAATTCGCTGAGGTACACGCCTAATCGAAGCATCAGTGTGGCTACGATTTCGCTAGGTGGGAGGTAATTTCGCTAGGAGAAAAACTGTCAAATCGCAGAGGGAAAATATATCTATCAACAGAGGTAAAAGACGGTCTATTCACTGAGGAAAGGGTTGTCGACACACTGAGGAAGAGACTGTCTATACGCTGAGGAAAGCCTGTCAATACGCTGATGAAATACAGAGATAAATTAATTTATTTTTAACTGGGAAGACGTAGGGACCTCCACCATGAAGTTTGTTGCGGAGAGAGACGAACATCAGTGGTTAAAACACTAAGAAAAACCCAGGGTAAAATAAAATATTGCTGGGAAAAGTCAAGGGAAAATTGGGTGAAAAATGCAAAGCAGAAGGCCATTTGCAAGGAGGTCGCATGGGTAAACACATAGAGAAACTCCAGCTTGCTGAGGTGAAAACGCATACAGAAACCATCAATGGCTGAGGTGATAAACGCTAAGAGAAATGTCAATTGTTGAGGTTAAAATGCATAGATAATTACAGTTGCGGAAGGGAAAAAGCAAAGAGGATATCAATTCACTGAGGTTAAATAAAACGCATACACACATAGTTGATACAAAGGAAAACCCTCAAGGAGGAATCTCTGACGTGGGAGCAATTCTCGCGCCGAACACAACGAAGGGACTCGGGGTTGAGCACCAGTGTGTGGTCTGAGTGTGGGCGTGAATATCACTCAAACACAATGAATATGATCGGGATTTAAACGCAGGGAGTGAGCTCTGCAATAAGGCGCGATTCTCACTCCATAAACCAAGAATAAGCTTGGTATTTAACGCCAAGGAAGGCCAGGGCATTCGCAAGACAACAAAGGAGAATTACTGGGCAAGAGGAGGAGGTATTGCTGTGGTGCTTACCAATAAAGAAATATGGAAAAGACCAAAGAAGGGCCGGGTGAAATCATTTTGAGAGCAGAGATAAATTGGGGATAAATAACTTGCCCAATAAGCAGAGAACCACCATTGACTTTAGCAGACAGGAAGGAAAAAATCATAATGAGGAACCAAGGAAGATCCGAAGCAAGGAATGCTCCAGGACGAGGAAATATTCCACAATAAAACAAATCGATGAGAGTTTGAGGAAACAAAAGCAATCCAGTCACACCAGTGAATAAATCGATGAGTCTACAAACTAAAACGTCTTGGGCAGAAGGGTTGTAGGGAGGATTAAGAAGGTCAAGCTACAAGCCACCCATGGCAACGAGTGTTATACAGGAAATCATAACCATAAATTTTTCTTAAATAAATCGAACGAATTTTTATTTCATTGAATAGAACAATCTTAATTGAAATTACCAACTATTTGAAGGACCAGATCTTGTCACTGAGAGGGGGTGAATTAGTGATAGAATAATTTTATCAATTTTTCTTTTGTTAATGCAATTAATATTTTAACACAATATTTATAGTGGAACCCAATTGGGAAAACCACAAACACTTTTTTATTAAGTGCAAAATTATTTTTTACAAGTTATATAGAAGGAAGATGTTCTTCCTCTTGGATGAACACCCACTGATCAGGATGCACCCACATCCATGTTCACCAGCTCCAACTGGTAGGAGGCTTCAACCCCTTGTTCACCAACTCCAACTGGTAGGAGGCTTCAACCCCTTGTTTAGTCAGCTACAATTGACAAGGAAGCACTTAGTCCCCTGCAGGATACAACCTTCCCTAGCACCTCCCAACCTCCCTTTGTTCAACAATATGACAATGATATATGCTGTCCTCTGGTAATATTCTCTTTCAAACACTGGACTTCATCTGTTCTGCTCTGTCTCTTTTCATTTAATCTTCTATCTTCAACAAGAGACACACTATCCTGCTTCTAATCTTTAGCAATTATATAGGCATGTCATCACACATTTTCACAAAACAATATGTATGTTCTATAGTTACATAACTTTTCATAACTAACATGCCTCTTCATTTTCAGGCTAATAACCTTTTATTATTAATAACACAGTTATTAATCCATTGTGTCTATGTTCTTTCCAGGCTACAGGCTAATCCTCCTTTTCACCATGCCCTTCATCAGCATTAGAATCAGTGTCATTATTTTCTTCAACATCAGAATCCATTCTGTAGGCATCACCATCTTTGTATTTATCTTCAGTTTTCTGGATCTTCAAAGACTTCACAAACAGAGCCACCATCTTCTACTTGTGATCCACTTTTGCCATGATCCTTGATATTTTATATTAAAGATTTATTTATTAGTCAATTAACATAATATTGTCAGTATTCCTATTTGATTATGTTTCATCCTTTTTTTTAATGTATGAATGATTAACAAAGAATCATTTAATTGTGTTTTTAACAGGTCATTGTCTTTGCATTTTTGCAGGGTTTTATTAACTTTGGTGGACATATGAAAATGGCAGCATGTGAACCTTTCGAAAGTCATCATGGAGATTTAATAGCTCCTTCAATTTCTTCATAGGATATACGTTCTCCATGAACTTGTGATTTTACCAAAATCGTGACAGTTTGAATCTGTGGTGTTGTGCAGGGTTTTACTTTGTTTTTGGCGAACCTCCACAAATGGCAGTTATGCCGAAACTCTGACAGTAATAACTCTTTTCAATTTTCGAAAGTTTATTAACATTGTAGCGTGCATTTGGTGACCTTCCAGACTTGGCATTTGTGCCAAAAACTCCGAAATAATTGGCAGTTTCATTTCCAACTGACGTAACGGACTCTTCTAAGCCCATGGTCACTCATATGACCGTCGCGCCAGTAGTGTATAAAAAACAATATTTTTCCAACATCTTAGTCACTTTGACCAAAAGGTAGGGGGCCTGACAGGTCGTCCCGGGCTCCATGCTGGTGAGCTTCTCGAGGAGTCCAAGCACCTAGAGCCCACACCATACCCTTGCACTACGCGTCGATAAGCTATGCAGAGTGTTGGCTATATAAACACATACAACCTTTTTCACATTATGAATGTGGGACTAATCCTCAAGGGGAACTTTAATCAGCACCATCGATCTCTTGATCAGACGGTTTCTGAGTCTCTACGCAATACTTTGTATCGATCGACTACTCAGTCTTCATCTACAAGCTCACGAGCCTCTGGAGTAACTTTCACATCAAAATCCAAAATGCAGATACGATTTTCAATTTGGCTTGAAATATATCTCATTCTGGATATGATTACCTCCAAGATCGGASCACCCTCTCCGCCAATTAAATGAAGTTCATACATAATGAAAAGGTTGACTTTTTGAACCAGTTTACACTGCTTCCATCTTTGAGACAAGGAATCCCATTTCTCTGGTGTGATTATTATTTTCTAACCCTTTTCAAGGAGCTTGAAATCAGTTGCAGATTCCCCAGTCAGTTCAACTACTTTCAGTTCCAGTCCTTTGCCAAATTTTTGTTCCCAATCCCGATATCTCTCTTTGGCAAGAGCTTCTATAGGAGCAATATAGACACATCGAAATACGTTGTCTGTGCCTTTTTTATGCAATCGTAGTAAATAAATTTCAACACAAATAGTCTTCCCACTACCAGTAGGTGCTACCAATAAAACATTATCATCTGAGTTATAGAGAACTGTAAATACCTGAGTTTGAATAGGATTGAAGTGTCTAAACTGTTGATATAGTGCTTTGTATGAGGATTTCTTAACCCAGACACAGGAAGTGGCTGCAAGTCTAGAAACTCAGTTGGAGGTGGGTATTTCGCTAGCAAAATAAGATGTCTAAATGGAAACTTTTGAGAGCCTTCTTCCATCCATTTCTTATCTTCAACTAAATCAACTATTGCCTCACTATTTAACCTTCCAATATATTCAAGAATGTAATTGTGCATATGCTCTATAGTTACTTATTCTTGAAGCATGCCTCTCAACACAAACACTGTCATCAATGCCTTTACATCTGATCAAGCTCTGAATTGAGAGAAGAACTTGCAGAAGAGTTGAATTCCCGAGTTTCCAGCCTGGACCACTCCATGTTCCAAGCAAACTTAAGCATACCTTTCCATAGGTATATAGATTTTGGTTAAAAAGAATTTATCCACATCCTTTTGTAAGAAATGCTACCATAGGTGGGACTTGTGGATAGTCTAGTGGAAGATAAATGTCAAATACAAAGACTCCATTTTGTGTTTTGTCTCCACATAAACTATTCTTTAGGAACAACAACTTCCTCCTCTGAAGTAGCTTCAACATATTTTTCACATGCTCCAAAACCATTAGCTTCTTCCTCTTGAAACCTTTCTTGTTGAAGTTCTACAGTGTTAGTCTCTTCTTCTTCTACTTGATGCCATAGATGAATATGTGTACACTATGTTTCAATATTTTTTTTACATATCGTTAGTCTCTTATTATTCATCACAGTCATGATGCCATCATGATCTCTACTTTGTCTTCTTTTCTATCCAAGTATATTGCCTGATTATACTCACACTCTTCTACACTGTAATCTTGTGGATGGTGTGATTACATCAGTGCCAATGCCATCAATTCCAACCTATATTTCCATATTGCCAACAATCTCCCCCTTTGGAATTGATGGCAATATTGTCTTCATTTCCCCCCCTTTAACATCAAGGGAAAAGGTTTGAATGACTCCCCCCTGACTTTGATCATTGTCTCCCCTTGAATTGATGCCAATTGATGTATTATTTTCTTGAGAAATTAGTTTGGAAGGGAGAATACTCCCAATCTTTGCCTGAGATATTCAAATACAACTCTTCTTAAGGGTTTTGTGAAAATGTCTGCCACCTGTTCGTGTGTTGGGATATATTCCAATTTAATGTTCTTATTTTCAGCCCAATCTCTTAGATAGTGGTATTTTATGGGAATGTGTTTTGATTTGGAGTGATGGACAAGGTTCTTGGAGAGACTTATAGCACTTGTATTATCACAGTAGATAGTAGTAGGTTCTTCAAACACTATTTTGATGTCTTGTAAGGTTTGTTTCATCCATTCCACTTGTGTGCAACATTCTACTGCTGCAATATACTTAGCTTTAGTGGTAGACAAAGAAATTGAGGATTTTTTCTTGCTTATCCAAGCTACCAGTGATTCTCCCAAGAAGAATGCTCCTCCACTTGTACTTTTTATGTCATCTACAGAACTTGCCCAATCTGCATTTGAATAGGCTTTTAAAGTGAATGAATCCTTGCTAGGGTACCACAAAACAAGATCTATGGTTCCTTTTAAATACCTAAAGATTATTTTCACAGCTTGAACATGGCTCTCTTTTGGTGTTTCTTGGAATCTAGCCACCATCCCAGCAACTTGCTTGACATCTGGTCTGGAAGTTGTTACATAGAGTAAAATCCCAATCATTGATCTATAGCTTTGGACTCATCTTCCTTGCTTAGTTTTCATCCAGTTGTCATAGGTGTATTAATAGGTTTGCAATCCTCTAACTGGAATTTATTAAGAATATCTTTAACATACTTGGACTGATGGATAAAGAATCATCTTTTGGACTGTACTATTTGTAATCCTAGAAATAAGTTCAGTTCACCAAGCAAGGACATTTCAAATTCTTGTTGCATTCTCCTAGAAAAGTCCTTACTCATTTTTTCATCATCACTCCCAAATATAATATCATCAACATATACTTCCACAATAATCATGTTATCACCAATAATTTTACAATAAAGATTGCTATCTGATGATCCTCTTTTGATGCCATGTACTTGTAAATAAGAATCTAGCCTTGCATACCATGCTCTGGGTGCTTGTTTTAGCCCATAAAGTGATTTCTTTAGTTTACAGACATAGTCTCCTTTGTTAGTTAATTGAAATCCTTCTAGTTGCTCAATATAGACTTCCTCTTCTAAGTTTCCATTGAGAAATGTTGACTTGACATCCATCTTGTATACTTTTAACTTTTTGTAGATGGAAAAGGCTAAGAACATCCTAATTGCCTCTAATTTGGCCACAGGTGCAAAGGTTTCTTCAAAGTCTACCCCTTCAACCTGAGCATACCCTTTACATATCAATCTGGATTTGTTCCTGATTACTTTCCCATTCTCAACCACTTTGTTTTTATACACTCATTTAGTTCCAATGACATTCTTATTTTTTGGTCTTGGAACTAGTTTCCAAGTTTGATTTTTTTCAATCTGGTCCAATTATTCAATCATAGCATTGACCCAATTCTCATCTTTGCATGCCTCTTTGATTGAGCTAGGCTCAATATGTGACAAAAGTGTTATTTCTGTCTGATACAACAATTGTCTTCTTGTCTGCACTCCATCGCTTTTATTTCCAATAATCAGTTCTTAAGGATGATTATTTTGAGTCATTCTTGAAGGTGACTTTGTGTCTCTTCTTGGGGATTCTTCTCTTATCTCTTCTTCTCGAATATCTTCCTCGTCTTCACTAGTATCCATATCATCCTCTTCCTTTTCTTCTTTATTCTCTTCTACTTCTTCTGCATGTGTACCAATTGAGTCATCATCATCTTCATCGTCATTGTCAAGTATAGTCTCCTGATGTTTGATCCTTATTGTTTTTAAATCATCCACCTTGACATCTGCACTCTCAACAATATTGTGTAATCTAATATTGTAGCATATATATGCTTTCTTGGTAGAAGCATATCCAAGAAAGATACCTTCATCAGATCTAGCATCAAATTTTCTGAGATCCTCATCAAGCCTTTTGATGTAACACTTACTTCCAAAGACCTTGAAGTATTTTATTGAAGGGGCTCTCCCAAACCATAGTTAATAAGGAGTCTTATCACTATTAATCCTGAGATGACCTTTGTTCAATATGTATATTGCAGTGCTTACATATTCCCTCCAATATCCATCAAATAATATTGCTTCATTGAGCATAGTCCTTGCAGCCTCCTGGACTGTTCTATTCCTTCTCTCAACAATCCCATTTTGCTAAGGTGTTCTGGTAGGAGAGAATTGTCTTTTAATTCCATGAGTTTCACAGAAGAGGTCAAAATCTTTTGAGGTGAACTCACCACCGCTGTCTGATCTAAGACATTTGGTTTTTTTCTCTTTTTCATTTTCAACAAGGGTCTTAAAATCTTTTAATTTGTTAAGTGCTTCTGATTTTTCTTCGAGAAAACATACCTAACCCATTCTAGTAAAACCATCAATGAACAACATAAAGTAGGAATCTCCTTGAAAAATATTGGTCCTTGTAGGTCCACAAAGGTTGACCTGTGAACAAGCTCTAAAGGTTTTGAGGTTGAGTATTCTTTTGTTTTGAACCTTATTCTAGTTTTCTTCCCTAGTTGACAATGTCTACACATAGGATTTGATGGCTTTATGATCTTTGGCAAGTTTCTTACTGCCCCAAGATTGTTGACTTTCACTAAATTATCAAAGTTAATGTGCCATGACCTTCTATGCCATAGCCAACTTTCATATACTAAATTTATCTGACACTCCTCATTCAAATTTGTATTTAGTATAAATACATTATCGGGAGTTCTAGGAGCAGTACCAACCGATTTTCCTGTGTCCTGTATCCTAATATCACATTTATGGGAATTAAATATGCAAATGTGCCCCTGATCACAAGTTTGTCTGACACTTAACAGGCTAGGTTTCAATTTTTCAACAAGCAACACATCCTTGGCTTTGTCTTTTCCCAAACCCACAATGTCTTTCCCAAGTATGTTACCTGAAGCATTGTCACCAAATGTAACTTTACCCTTTTGTTTTTTTAAGTTCAAAAACTTGTTATTGTTTCCTATCATATGTTTTGAGCACCCACTGTCAACATACCAAATATCTTCTTTATCTTGGGATTTCAAGGCAATAAGACATTCCTCTTTTGATGTTTTTTCTTTCCAAAGATTCTTTTGCTCTCTAATGAACTTTTGTTTCTTTGAGACTTCCATTAATCTACAACTACTGGCTTTATGTCCATAATTATGACATCTGAAGCATTCTAGGTTCCCTTCTTGTAGAGGTGAAAAGGAGTTATAATTTCTTCTTTTAACTTGATTTACTGTTTGGTTATCTTTAAGGCTATAGTTCTTAACCCTCAAGTTTTTCCTTCCATATGCTCTATAATTCATAGCTTTGTGTTCAAAATTAGAGAATGCAAAGAAATAACCAAATAAAATGTGAGGATACATGTTTTGATAAACCTTCTTTGGTGTCGTCTTATATTCCTTCTTGATGGGTGGAAGTAGTCCTCTGGAGTTCTGATCATTACTTGTCTTTTATTCATCTTTCTTCTTGAATGTACGGAGGAGAGAAACTGCATAAGATTTTGAGTTAACTTGGTTTTCTTCTTCAGAATAACCTACTCCATTTTTGTTAATTGAATCCCTTTGTGTGGTAATAATCTTATCTAAGATTTTAGAGCTATTTTCATATCTTGTTTGAATGAGTTTTGAATCAAGTTCTTTTCTTAGGTGAACTAATTCTTCCTCCATTATTTCATAGGTTCTTTGTTTCTCTTTAAGAGAATTTTCCAGACTCTCTTCCATCCTATTTGCTTCTAGGATTTGGTTTTTCAGGTTGATCATGAGTTTCTCCATCTCTTTTTCTTTCTGTTCATGTTTTTCCTTTTGTTCAACTACAAAACTTTTCAACTGTCTATATCTGTTTTTGTATCTTCTTAATTCATCCAAGGCACTGGGAATTTCTTCTTCCATATTAACCTCTGCTTCATCTTCTAAATCTTTCTCATTCTCAATTTATTCTATCTCATTAGGCTCTTCAATACCTAGAAAAATGACTTCATCATCATCACTGACACTAGACTCTGATGAACTAATGTTTTCTTCTTTTGAGTAAAAATTATTTTTCCCTTTGTAAAACGTTTTCTTGTAGTTGGGGTTTCCCTTCTTCTTGTATTGTTTATTTATGTCTTCTTCATATTCAGGGTCCTTATTGGGATAGAAACACTTGGCTACAACATTTAAAAGGAAGATTGCCTCTATACCTCCCTGATCCTTTTTGAAGTTTTTTAATAAAATTGGCTTCTTCTACATTAGATTCTTCATGATGGCTGGGTTGAGTTTTTTTCTTCTGGTTTTTTTTTCCTTGAGCACCTTGAAAGTTGCCTCTCATGACCTAATCTTAACTCATAGGTTGTGAGGATTCCATACAATTAATCAATGGTGAGTTGATCTAGATTTTCTCGATCTTCAAGAGTGGATACTTTAGAATTATACAGCATAGGAATTGTTCTTAGTATATTTTGAACTAACTCATTGTCTGAAACTTCTACTCCCAAAACTTTGATTGCATTAACAATATTATCAACTCTTTTGAAGTACTCTGAGATATTTTCTTCATCCTTCATTTTTAGGCCTTCATATTGTACTTTGAGAGTCTGAAGTTTGGCCCTCTTTACCTTGGAATCTCCTGCATATATAGTTTCCAATTTATTCGAGAGTTGTTTTGCAGTTTTATAGTTTGGTACTTTAGCAAGGATCATTTTACTCAGTCCATATTGTAGTGTGTTTAAAGCCTTTTCATGTTCCCAAAATTTCTTCTTATCTTTTTCTTCTGTGAGAGTGACTTTTGGAACATCATATCCTTTTTCAACCAATGTCCATACTTCCAATCCAGTGGACATCAGATAGATTTTCATTCTAACACTCCAAAAAACGTAGTATTCACCATCAAATAGGGGGGATTTTGATGACATCTTCAACTGCTGGTCCATCCCGATGTATATTTCTATTCAAGTGATTTAAACCCTTAGTGAAGAGACCTTCTCTGATACCAATTGAAGGACTAGATCTTGTCACTGAGAGGGGGGGGTGAATCCGTGACAGAATAATTTTATCAATTTTTATTTTGTTAATGCAATCAATATTTTAACACAAAATTTATCGTGGAACCCAATTGGGAAAACCAAAAATACTTTTCTATTAACTGCAAAATTCTGTTTTACAAGTTACATAGAAGAAACATGTTCTTCCTCTTAGATCAATACCCACTGATCAGGATGCACCCACACCCCTATTCACCACCTCCAACTGGTAGGAGGATTCGACCCCCTATTTAGTCAGCTACAACTGACAAGGAATCACCTACTCCCCTGTAGGATCCAACCTACCCTAGCACCTCCCAGCCTCCCTTTGTTCAACAATCTAAAAATGATATATACAGTCCTATGGTAATCTTCTCTATCAAGCATTGGAATCCATTTGTTCTACTCTATCTCTTTTCATTTAATATTCTATCTTCAATAAGAGACACACTATCCTTCTTATGATCTTTAGCAATTATATATGTTGTGTCTGTTTCGTCACTTGGGTGAGCAAAACAAGGTCACTTACAAGTATAGTTGGGCCTTCTAGACAAGACAAAGGTTAGTGTATGAATTAAAAAATCTCATCACATGAAATAAAAAAACAACTAAACTAGAAACAACTAAAGAAATAACTAAGGAAATAAAACTAAAATGCATAAGAAACTTTGAACCAAAATCAATCAACCAAATGACCAATGATTATGCCACTAATGGATAACTATATTAGTTGGCAAACACCGTAGATAAAGGAGGACTTATGGATCCCCTCTTCCTCCTTGGGAGGGCTCTTGAGTCCCCTATTTGAGAGTTCTTACAATGAAAAACTAGAAAAAAATGGTGAAGAAATCCAAGCCTATTCCCTCAATAGGTGAGGTGAATAGATTATTGAGATGTTGCTAGAATGCTCCAAGAAGAAAGGAGGTTTCTTGAGGGAGGATAGAGGTAGCATAACAATATTATGAGATTTTTAAATTCTTAGTGCACCCATGGCCTTTATTTATAGCATGTCTTTGAGGCAATATCCAACTGGTTCTTAGTGTGTACAAGGGGCCCTTTAGGGAACCCTTAGGTCTTTGACTATCCCCCTATTCGGATTCAGCTCAGATTTGAGGGTAAAATCAAGTTGGGAGCTGGTCCAGAAGTGGGTGAGGGGACGAAAAGAACCATAAATGCGTCGTTCATAGGAGTGCGTGACTTTTCTCATACATAGTCGTGCATATGGCACATTGTGTTCTCTACGGGCTTCTTTGGCCCGTGCACTATGTGTGTGCTTCCTTTAGTGTTTTAGTGCATGTCAATTTTTGACCAGTTGTATAGGTTTTTTCCCTTGGAAATGATTTTTTGGTGCTTCAGGTGAACTAATAGGTGTTTGGAGATGTTGTATTCCTATACCCATTTGCATGCAATGTTGCAGAAAAGATTTAAGTGATAATAGATGCCCCCTAATGTGTGAGGTTAGGAGCATACGTATAGCCAAAATACATCAATGTTTCTTCTACTGAGAGTACCATTTTAATGAAGAGTGTTGATAGGAATTACAAGAGATATCTATCAGAGGGAGAGGGGAAACTATTGGACCCAAACCTTTCTCTAGGTAGAGAAATAAAATATGTATACAAACAAGGCGAGCATGTCCCATGCTCGTGTCATGTAACTCAAAAAATGTAAGACAGTAACTGAAGTTGTATGCTGATGTAGATAACTGCAGCGCCCTCCAGGGTGGTTTGATAAGGAAAGATGAAATTCTGATGCTGAACATACTCTGAAAAGAGGCAAGGATGCTTGTAAGAAATGCCGATGACTCGTAGGCATTGATGACCTAACAAATTCAGAGGTCTTCGGCTAGTTTAAAACTACTGTAATAGTCTCATAGTAAGACCCACTGTAACATGAGATTGTTTTGAAGTCGAATATCAGGGGGGTCAACGACATCAGAGAGAAATGATGGTTCTCTTTGTGCTGTACGAGACTCCTCATTGTAAAGGTAATGAGAGTCAATATATTGTTTCCCTTCTGGAAACTGTGCGGATGTCGACATAAAGGGACACACGACTCCAAGAAGCAACGAGATTCATGAAATACACTAGGTAAAATCATGAACTAATAGAGAACATGAAAGAAGTCAAGATGCGGTGAAACTCAAGCCTGCCCTTGGTTGGGGGTATTTTTGAAGGATGATTGGCAACAACCATGAAATTGTAACTAGTGTCAGGGGGGTGACTAGACATGGGGTTAAATTGTGTCAGAGGTGTGACAAAGTGGACAAACTCAGAGATCAGGGGTATATGAATTGTGGGATACTCAGGGTTTATGGATGATGTCAACATGAGGAGAGGATAGTGAATGCCCCAACCAAGGATGACATGGGTTTATTTGCCGGAAAAAAGAAGGTCGTCAAGGGTGACGCTAAAAACCTAAGTAAACACGGGAAACAAAGGCTTTTTTACAATTACCAAATAAATAAAGAATAATTTGGGGTGAGTGTACAGATACAGAAATGGGTGCCCTAGTGCAAGATGGCTTGGCCTATGAGGGCGCAAGTTGTGTGGAGAATTGGTGGAGGGTGGGAGCCCCATGTATGGGTTTCTGTATGAGGTAAATGAATGGAGGGAAATCTGCAGATGGGAAAACTGATTGTGGATGAAATGGAGGGTTAATGATACTACAGAGGTGCAGTCAAAATAAAACTATGAGGATATAACCTGGGAGTGCATTGGGAAAGCTAGCAAAATGATGAGAAGGAGTATGTGGCTGATTATCAGAAATGCAAAAGACTATCGAGACTCCCATCCCTAGGGGTGAAAGAAGCATGAGTTTCAAAGTGCCAAGGGGGAATATGAATGAGAAAACTGATGTGAGGAAGATATCTACCAAGTGACCATACCAAAGTGCAGCGGAGGTGACAGTACTGTAGAGCCGGAGGTAGGAACCCTAGAGGCAGATGGTGGAGGGTGTGACTGGGAGATGCAATTGATATTCAAAGGGAATGATTACATGCCAGTGTCGATTATATACCTAAAGGTTCTATGATGAGTTGTGATGACCAAGTACCTATACACGTGAAAACCAAATACCCGACGTGAACAATATCTGAAGATAAATATCATATAACAATTATTTGATAATTCTGAATATGAGCATGCGTACCTGGACATGATGTGAGAAAATTTCTCCCACGGGATCGAGTGAAGATGGTGACCTGGAGAATGTGACTATGTTGGTGGTGGGAACCTGATCCCGTGGCTGAAGAAGGATTGGAAGACAGAGACTCTGAGCTCCTGTAACTGAGTGTGGAAGTTTGGAAAAAGGGACTATATATGGTTGTGGGGCCCACAATTCCACCTCATTTGTACCCAATGCTATAGTGAATTGGCATGAGTATTTGGAGGAGTGTTTGAGATTACGGGAGTTCGAGTCGGTCGATTCATGATTTGTGAAAGTTGGGTTAGTGGTCCCATCCTCCTACACATTAGCTAGTTTCCATTTTTTGGGTAGGGGTCGTACGGAGGGCTGTAATAGGGTATTTTGTAGGGGTGGCCTACCAATGCACGTGAGAAGGAAGGATACCTGCACTGAGGTGTGCGGGTATAATTTCCTCTTCTGCTCATGATGTGCAGTTGTGTTGAATACAACTGCACATGGGGGCATGTGGGTGGGAAAAATAGGTGTGCATTTGGTGCGTGCTTTTTCAAATTATAGTTGTGCATTGTGCGCAGTTGTTTCTCAGACAGTTGTGCATCAGTGCACAAATGTGTAGAGAACAGGTGTGCATGAATGCACACCTATGGGTGCGACAGATGCGCATTGATGCACATATGTTTCTTCGACAGCTACGCTTTGATGCACATCTATGTGAAGAATAGGTGCACATATAAGCGCGTTTGTGGGAGTGACAACCGCGCACTTGAGGCAAAGCTGAGGGGTTTTGGAAACTTGCATGTTTTGAAGATTTTTGATGAATGATGATTTATAATCAAGTGTTTTATGGGTGAATGCAGGTGACCAGTTGATCATGCCAGTTCACTGGAGGGAGCAAGACTGGGAGCACCTCCAGGAGGCAATGAGAGAGGACCCGAGCATTCAGAGACTCTTGGCAGCCTGTGGGTTGCTCAAGTTCTTTGACTGCTCACTGATATGGGCGTAGGAGTACCTGATGCAGTATCTTATTTCGATGTGGAGAATTGATTTGCGGTGCTTCATTGTGCGGGGTTAGCAGTTGACATTCTCAGCTATTGAGGATGTCTATTTCTTGACGGGGTCCCTTTTCAGGGAATGCCCCTACCTGCTGATCCCTAGTTTCTAGGGGATGTACATTTGGTAGACTTGGCATGGAGTTATTCTACGAGGCCGAACATGATGTCAAGTTCAATTGTCCATATTGAGGTGATGGATTCACTTTTTCATCAGTGCATCGCAGCGATGATTGTGAGGATTTACAGATCCTTAGCTACTTAGTGGATCAGTTGTGGTCAACTGAGGATTATGCAGAGATTTTTGGATGGGGATTTTTTCTCTTGGGGCTTGACGATGCATGCCAAGATGATGGGGAATATTCAATGGTGTCGTACCACCGACCTCGGTAATTTTTTTTTCGAATCTATGTTTGTGGCATGGTTTCTGGAGAGGGTGCCCATGTTGCACCCTATAGTGTTGTTGTCGGCTGTAGGGGCACGAGAGCCACGACTGATGCGGTGGGCATCGATTCTGGTACGTCATGGAGGGGGAGAGGGTGCACACTATTTTATGACCACATTGGTGCGTGTGTGGCACCATATGCCATAGATTATACTGCGGTTCCCATATGGTGGGATGGATTTCCGGCATGACCCGGACATGGTGTTGCCTTCTAGAGAAGATTGGGACTAGAGAGTTATGTTGGTGTATTCATGTTTTGTGATTTTGATAGTGAATCATATGTTGATGTAGGGATGGATGTTGATCCTATATTTGTTTTTTTGTTTGTAGATGTGGGGCCGCGAGGCCAAGAAGCGGAGGTGGTGGGCAAGCCAGTTCACTAGGGGACAGTGAGACCGCCATGGGTAGAGTTGCGGGTGGGAGTGTGACATCGGAGGGAAAAGTCTGGTGTGAGGCTAGTAGATGAGGCGAGATTCTACCAAAGGCGCAGATATGATGATCTAGGTGCACGACCATCACATGTTCCTCCAGTAGAGGCCGACGGGGGGTTAGATGATTTCTGACGTCGG
>SNQJ01S0033300.1:21771-39676 GCA_010110895.2 Picea sitchensis | reverse complement strand
AGGGGGAGAGGGTGCACACTATTTTATGACCACATTGGTGCGTGTGTGGCACCATATGCCATAGATTATACTGCGGTTCCCATATGGTGGGATGGATTTCCGGCATGACCCGGACATGGTGTTGCCTTCTAGAGAAGATTGGGACTAGAGAGTTATGTTGGTGTATTCATGTTTTTTGATTTTGATAGTGAATCATATGTTGATGTAGGGATGGATGTTGATCCTATATTTTTTTTTTTGTTTGTAGATGTGGGGCCGCAAGGCCAAGAAGCGGAGGTGGTGGGCAAGCCAGTTCACTAGGGGACAGTGAGACCGCCATGGGTAGAGTTGCGGGTGGGAGTGTGACATCGAAGGGAAAAGTCTGGTGTGAGGCTAGTAGATGAGGCGAGATTCGACCAAAGGCGCAGATATGATGATCTAGGTGCACGACCATCACATGTTCCTCCAGTAGAGGCCGACGGGGGGTTAGATGATTTCTGACGTCGGTTGGAGGTGGTACTATAGGGTGTGATAGAGGGCATGTGGTCCCATATTCAGGATGAGAGAGTCCTGGAGCAATGTGTGGGTGGTCCTGCAGAGTTTTGGACCCTAATCCATAAAGTAGTTGTAGCGGGGGCGGCAATGACTGGGTGACTACCCCCTAGACCTGGAGGACTCCTAGCTAGTGGGGCACCTCCTGTGGATAGAGGACCTAGTGGTGGAACTTTGGGGGCACCATGAGTGCTATTTGTATATTTTTGTATTTATATAGACCTGCGAGCCCATTTTGTATAGGGTAGTGTGACACCCATTTTGTACCTATAGGGGTGAGGGGGAATCACTTGCCCACAGGTGATGTACATGTTGTGCTATTTTGTAAACATTTATGACACATTGATCGATATATATATATATACATGTTTGGGATCTCCATGATGTTTACATGTGATGATATTTGTGTGATGGTTTTATGATGTCTAATCTATATGCTGTGACAGATGTTTGATTGTTTATGTATGTGTGATGAAGTATTGATGTGATAAATTCCAATCTAACACTAGGTTAGCCATATTATCTGCTATTTGATTAAATTTTCATGGAATATGTGTAAATGTAATTGAATCAAAATGTCGAGATAAGAGTATAACATGTAGGTATTTGCAGAAGAGACAAGGATCGTGGACACGGTATACATTGTTGAGCTGTAGGACGATGAGTTGGGAATCTACTAAGACGATAAGGTGATGAATGTGGCGGTGAATAGCCTCGGTGAGGATTCCAATGATGACTGTGTATTTTGCTTGGTTGTTGGTTGTTGAGCCCAAACATATGCAGCTGGAGTGGAGCACTTCATGTGAGGGGGTGTAGAGGGCCCAAGCAGCCAAAGCGAGATTTTGTGTCCAGTGGCTAGCTCCATCAACATAACCAATGTGGTAGGCCGATGGAGGAGACATCTATCAATAACACGAATGGTATATCATACATGAGGAGTGGAGGAGAAAAAATAAGACTAAAAACTCTATAAATGTGTACAAAGAAAAATGCTAGTGTAGAATGGCTATGCTCAAGTGTAAAATTTCTTTAGGTACAACCCGTTGACGGGTTCTTTGAGAGGATAGCCTTCTGGAGAGGCCAAGATGTATGCGCCTTTAGTGAGGCAGTGTTGGACGATGTAGGGTCCATGCCATAATGACTCGAATTTCCCATGGCTGAGAGTATCGTGAGAGATATCATAGGCTAGGACAAGATCTCCTTCATTAAATGAACGAAGGTTGACATGGCGGTCAAAGCTGGCTTTATACCATTTTTTAGCTGCCTGATTGTTATGTAATGAAGACCAACGATCTTCATCCAACGATTCTAAGTTCAAGTAATAGCTCGATGGCGGTGCACAACGTGGGAATTTCACACTCGATGGGGAGGGTGGCCTCAATCCCATGGAAGAGATGAAACGGTGTAAAACCGGTGGAAATTTTGACTATCATGTGATAAGCCCATAATGTTGAAAACAACATATGATGCCAATTGGTCTTATGTTTGTTGACAGTGCGTTGAAACATGGTTTTGACTTTGTTAATAGCCTCGACCTGGCCATTGGACTGAGGGTAGTATGGGGAGGAAAACTCATGGGAGAATCCTAACCTTGAGGAGAGTTCGATGAAGATCTCATTCTCAAAGTTTTTACCGTGATCAGAGACTAACTATAGTGGGACTCCCAAATGGGTAATGACGTGGTTGAAAAAAAATGCGTTGTTGTGTCAACGGTATTGTTGAAGGTAGGAATCGTTTTGGCCCATTTGGTAAAGTAATCTATTTCCACGATGATGTACTTGTGTCCATTGCTAGATGGATTATTGCAAGTCATGAAGTATATGCCCCATTTGCAGAAGGGGGAAACAGTGATGACTGGATGTAGAAGAGTGGGTGGCACTCGTGATTTGTTTGCATAAAGATGGCATTTGTCGCAATGCTTGATCGTGTGGATTCAATCATGAAACAATGTGGGCCAGACATATCCAACTCGAATGATTTTTTGGGTGGTGGACATACCTGAGAGGTGGCCACCGCAGATGCTCTTATGGAAATCGTTCAAGACTATGTCTGCGTCGTCGATGATCAAACATCGATGGAGTATGGTATTGACCCCACGTCGATACAAAACGTCACCGATGAGGAGGTACCAGGGGCTTGATGGAGAAGGCGTCGACGATCTTCTCGAGAGATATGAGACCCAAACTTATGTGCCCGAAGGTAGATGAGAAGGTCTCCATACCAGGGGTCATCCGAGGG
The DNA here is from genome assembly GCA_010110895.2 of Picea sitchensis. Taxonomy (NCBI): domain Eukaryota; kingdom Viridiplantae; phylum Streptophyta; class Pinopsida; order Pinales; family Pinaceae; genus Picea; species Picea sitchensis. The sequence continues at coordinate 36,907 of SNQJ01S0033300.1, read as the reverse complement.
GATGTAGAAGAGGTGTTCATTGGGAAAATCTGTGTTGATGGGCGAACTTGTAGTGTATGAGGGAAAAAATGTGATGAGTTTGACGAGAACAAGTGCTTTCCTACTTTTGGGAGTGGAAAACTCTAGGTCGTATTCCTGAAGTATGATGATCCATCAGGCAAATTTATTATTAATTTGTCTTCAACTAAGCAAGTACTGCATGGGGTTAGAATCTGCCATGACTTTGGTAGTAAGAAGAAAGATATAATGGCGTAGTTTTTGRACTGCGAGGACAACTGCGAGGGCGATTTTCTCCTCATGATTGTCCTTCAAGGGTGGTCCTGAAAGGTTTTTACTGATGTAGTAAATAACATGCTCAYAGCCATCATCCCCTAGTTGGACRAGAASTCCTGCTACTGAGACGGTTGAGGCTGATAAGTAGAGGATGTAATCGTGATCATAGTCGAGAGGATTAATCAAAGGGGCATTGGATAGAATTTCTTTTAAGTCGTCAAAATTGTTTTGGGCATGTTCATTCCATCGAAATGGGATWTCATGATGCAGTAGTCAAAGAAAKCCATGCRCGTGAGCGGTGTAATATGGGAAAAAGCATCGTAAAAAGTTGGCTTTGCCTTGTAGTCTYTGTAGTTGATGCAAATTCCTAGGTGGTGGAATTTATGTGATATCTTGGACCTTGAGGGGGTCTACTGTGATGCCGTGTTGGGAGACAATGAACCCAAGGATGTGCCCAATGGTGATGCAAAATAAACACTTGAGGGGGTTCAAGTAGATATTGTACTCGAGACATCATTGAAAGACAACTCATAAGTCATCTAGATGTCAAGTTCGTTTCTTGGATCGAGCAGTGAGGTCATCCAAGTAAGCGAAGATGACGTGAGAAAGATCATGGAAAACGTAATTCATATCATGTTTGAACATGGCATCGATGTTTTTGAGTCCAAAAGGCATGACATGATAAGAAAAAGTACCCCATGGGGTGGTAAATGTGGTTTTGTACTGATTTGTTGGATGGATCTGGATTTTATTGTAGTTGGAGAACCCATCCATGAAGGAAAAGTCCTCTTGGTCGGAACAGTCATCGATAATTTGGTCGATGAAAGGGGTTGGGAAGTCTAGTCTTGTGGTCGTTTCGTCACTTGGGTGAGCAAAACAAGGGCAATTACAAGTCTATTTGGGCCTGCTAGACAAGACAGAGGTTAGTGTATGAATTAAACAATCCAAGCACATGAAATAAACAAACAACTAAACTAGAAACAACTAAAGAAATAACTAAGGAAATAAAACTAAAATGCATAAGAAACTTTGAACCAAAATAAATCAACTAAATGACCAATGATTATGCCACCAATGGATAAATATATTAGTTGGCAAACACCATAGAGAAAGGAGGACTTATGGATCCCCTCTTCCTCCTTGGGAGGGATCTTGAGTCCCCTATTTGAGAGCTCTTCTTACAATGATAAACTAGAAATAAAATGGTGAAGAAATCCAAGCCTATTCCCTCAAGAGGTGAGGTGAATATATTATTGAGATGTTTCTTGAGGGAGGATAGAGGTAGCATTAAAATACTATGAGATTCTTAAATTCTTAGTGCACCCATGGCCTCCATTTATAGCATGTCTTTGAGGCAATATTCAACCAGTTCTTAGTGTGGAAAAGGGGCCCTTTAGGGCACCCTTAGGTCTTTGACCAGCGCCCCATTAGGATTCAACTCATATTTGAGGGTCATATCAAGTTGGGAGTTGGTCCAGAAGTGGGTGAGGGGCCGACAAGAACCATAAATGTGTTGTTCACAAGAGTGCACAGATTTTCTCATACACAGTCATGCATATGACACATTGTGTGTTCTACGTGCTTCTTTGGCTCGTGCACTATGCACGCACTTCCTTTAGTGCTTTACCGCATGTCAATTTTTGACCAGTTGTATAGTTTTTACCCCTTGGAAATGATTTTTCGATGTTGCAGGTGAACTAGTAGGTGTTTGGAGATGTTTTATTCCTGTAACCATTTGCATGAAATGTTGCAGACGGAATTTTAGTGATAGTAATATAGGTCTGTCATCACACCTTTTCACCAAACAATATGTATGTTCTATAGATACATAACTTTTCATAACTAACATGCCTCTTCATTTTTAGGCTAATAACCTTTTATTATTAATAACACAGTTATTAATCCATTGTGTGTATGTTCTTTCTAGGATGCAGGATGATCCTCCTTTTGACCATTCCCTTCATCAGCATCAGCATCAGTGTCATTGTTTTATTCAACATCAAAATCCATTCAGTAGGCATCACCATCTTCATATTTATCTTCAGTTTTCTTGATCTTCAAATAATTCACAAAAAAAACCATCATCTTGTACTTGTGATCCACTTTTCCCATGATCCTTGATATTTTATATAAAAACTTTAGTTATTATTCAATTAACATAATATTGTCATTATTCCTATTCGATTTTGTTTCATCCTTTTTTTTAATGTATGAATGACTAACAAAGAATCATTTAACTATGTTTTTAACAGGTCATTGTCTTTGAATTTTTGCAGGGTTTTATTAACTTTGGTGGACATCTGAAAATGGCAGCATGTGAACCTTTTGACAGTCATGATGGAGATTTAATAGCTCTTGCAATCTCTTCATATGATACACGTTCGCTGTGAACTTGTGATTTTACCAAAATCGTGAAAGTTTAAATCTGTGGTGTTGTGTAGGGTTTTACCCTTTTTTTGGTGAACCACCACAAATGGCAGTTATGCCAAAACTCTGACAGTAATAGAGCTTTTAAATTTTTGAAATTTTATTAACAGTGTAGCATGCATTTGGTGACCTTCCAGACTTGGCATTTGGTGCCAAAAACTCCGACAGAATTGGAATTTTCATTTCCAAGTAACGTAATAGACTCTTCTAAGCCCGTGGTCACTCATATGACCGTTGCGTCAGTAGTGTATAAAAATAAATAAAAATTCCAACGTCTTAGTCGCTTTGACCAAAAGGTAGGGGGCCTGACAGGTTGTCCCAGGCTCCAGGATGGTGATCTTCTTGAGGATTCCAAGAACCTAGAGCCCCCACCATACGCTTGCACTACGTGTTGATAAGCTATGCATAGTGCTGGCTATATAAACACAGCCAACCTTTTTCGCATTATGAATGTGGGACTAATCCTCAAGGGGAACTTTAATCAACACCATCAATATCTTGATTGGACGGTTGCTGAGTCTCTACACAATACTCTATATTGATCGATTGTTCAGTCTTCATCTACAATCTCACGAGCCTCTGGAGTAACTTTCACGTCAAAATCCAAAATGAGGATATGATTTTCAATTTGGCTTGAAATATATCTCATTCTGGATATGATTACCTCGAGGATTGAACCACCCTCTCTGCCAATTAAATGAAGTTCATCCACAATGAAAAGTCTGAATTATTGAACCGGTTTGCATTGCTTCCATCTCCAATACAATGCATCCCATTTCTCTGGTGTGCTTATTATTATCTGACCTTTTCAAGGAGCTTCAAATCAGTTGTAGATTCACTAGTCAGTTCAACTACTTTCAGTTCCAATCCTTTTCCAAATTTTTGTTCCCAATCCCGATATCTCTCTTTGAAAAGAGATTCTATAGGAGCAATATAGACACATTGCAATACGTTTTCTGTGACTTTTTTATGCAATCGTAGTAAATCAAATTCAGCACAAATAGTCTTCCCACTACCAGTAGGTGTTGCCACTAAAACATTATCATCTGAGTTATAGAGGACTGTAAATACATGAGTTTGAATAGGATTGAAGTGTATAAACTATTGATATAGTGCTTTGTATGAAGGATTTCTTAATGCAGGCATTGGAAGTGGCTGCAAGTATAGCAACTCAGTTGGAGGTGGGTATTTTTTTGAAAAAATAAGATGTCTAAATGGAAACTTATGACAGCCTTCTTCCATCCATTTCTTATCTTCAACTAAATCAACTATTGCCTCACTGTTTAACCTTCCAATCTATTCAAGAATGTAATTGTGCATATTCTTTGTAGTTACTTATTCTTGAATCATGCCTCCCAACACAAAAACTGTCATCAATTCCTTTACATCTGATCAAGCTCTGAATTGAGACAAGAACTTGCAAAAGAGTTGACTTCTTGGGTTGCTAGCCTAGACCACTCCATGTTCCAAGCAAACTTAAGAAGACCTTTCCATTGGTATATAGATTTGGATTAAAGACCACCGATCCACATCCTGTTGTAAGAAAGGTTACCATAGGTGGGACTTGTGGATAGTCTGGTGGAAGATAAATGTCAAATACTAAGACTCCATTTTGTGTTTTTTCTCCACATAAACTATTCTTTAGGAACAACATCTTTCTCCTCTAAAGTAGCTTCAACATCTTCTTCACATGCTCCAAAACCATTAGCTTCTTCCTCTTGAAACCTTTCTTTTTGAAGTTCTATAGTTTTAGTATCTTCTTTGTCTACTCGATTCCATAGATGAAGCTCTGTACACTCTGTTTCAATAATCTATGTACATAGTGTTAGTCTCTTCTTCTTCATCACAGTCATGCTGCCATCATGATCTCTACTCTGTCTTCTTTTCTGTCCAAGTCTATTGCCTGATTACACTCACACTCTTCTACACTGTAATCTTGTGGATGGTGTGATTACATCAGTGCCAATGCCATCAATGCCAACTTGTATTGCAATATTGACAAAACTATTATTCCAGAATCCATTACAATATTCATCAATATCTAAATCCACATACAATTATTCTAACTAATATACCAATGAAATTTTTTACACATGTGTATCGTAACCAAAGGAGAAGAATTTGAAGTGGTTGTCCTGCATTTGCACTCCGTCCATATCCTGCTTGCTAACCACTGAGACCTTATTGCTACCTCCTAGCCAACGCTATGGGTACTCTTCTTCCCCCTGATCCCCCCGAGCCACAAAGGGGCCATGCACAAAAACCAGAGAAAGCTAGCTCACAGCTCACCTCTCAAGGTCAATCTGCCACTCTCTATCTGATATGGATATCCAAACTCCCACAAGAAAAATCTGGCAGCATAACCTTACACATACCAGACGTGATCCATTCCCCTCCTCTGTCAATTCTTTTATAGAGTTCTCTTAGTGTCCCTTTTCCAAAATTCACGCTAAATTATTTTTATTAAATTTTTATTAGGAAATAATCTTCGTCGTAAACTTTTCACCCAATCCCCTAGTTGCACCATAGATTCATTTCATTAATTAAATTAAATTGTCAATTTCCCTCACCCACCTAAAAGCATTCCTAAAAATTCTCCTTGTTGTCCCTTTATTCCCTCAATTTCCTTTAATGACTGACGCCTTTCTTAAATCTTAGTTGAGTTCTAATTTGGAAAGTTCTCTAGACCAGATTCCCTTCTATGTTCCACATTCCTTGTGCATTTAATTTTCCCCTTTTTGTCTAAGTTCTAAATTAGCAAGTTTTGCACATAACCAACAATTAAATTTTTGATAAATTATTTCTCCATTAAATTTTAAATTTGATTTTTCTTCATCCCCCCCCTTTATTAATTGATTAATTAAATTTTAATCCTCAAATCCTACTTAGACCTAGGCCTTAATTTCAACTAGGCTTAGAATTTTTTTTTTTAAGGGAAAAATTATAATTATAAACTTTACTCATGCATAAATATTTTAAGGCTGACTAAGTCAAAGTAAGATATCATTTTCTAGGCACCTAGGTTCATTGAATCACATGTGTTTACAAACTGCGACGTTCCCTTCAAGATGCACTACGTGCTCTAAGGGTGCCACTCTCCTTCATTCATGTTTCATTTATGCTACGTGCCCTTCAATACGCACTACATGCTCCAAGGGTGTCACTCGCCTTTTGACTGATTTTGGTAGACATCCAACCCTTGGAGTCAATACTTCGTTAGGCAGCCTTGTGGGAGACTAAGGGCCTCTAAGGAATAAGGACCCTGCATTATTGTGCACCCCTTAGAATATTCATGAGTGAATATCTCAGTCTTCCCTCACAACATCGTGGATCTCTTGAACTAGGTAATTGTTAACCTACAGTTTGCGCCACAACGAGAGTGCTAGTAGGCTGTGGCAGGGCTACTACCACACTTCTCCGTCAATATATATGGTTTTTGTGCATGGCCCCTTTACTCTTAATTTGAGTCTTATTAGAATGAAATCGTCATCTTGCATCCATCAATGAAACATGTCATCTATCCATAAACATCATCATGATATACCCGAACACATGTCACATATGCATAAATAGAAATACCCAAGCCATATACAAGCCACTCCTTGACTCGATCTGGATTCCAAGGAGGTCCATCGATGACATCGACATCTCGAATCTATCAAGAATCCTGCACACTCAGGGGAAACCAGTCAATATCACCTGTCTATACATAAATAACATAACATAACATCATAATCCACAGTCTCATCATCATAATCCATAAGCGAATCAGTCAATCATAGAATGAACCAGATCACTTGCACGCAATTGTCCTAAAAGAATAAGTCACATTAGGTGCATGCAATAGCGGTATGTTACATGCACCCCCTCTTGTTTTAAACTTTGTCCCAAAGTTTCACAGTATACAAGTGCAAAAATAAAGTATCTCATAATATCTAAATGTCTAGCTATCAAACAAAAATGGAAACAGTTGATGCATATCATATGTGTCCTCCCAGGTAGCCGAGTGTGGACTATAATTTTCCCAATGGACCTTGACCTGATCGAATGTTTGATGCCCTAGATGTCGAATGCAATGGTCCAGAATGCGGATTGGCTCCACCGTGATCACACCCTCATCCAATACCTACAAATAACTCATGTCAATCACATGTGTAGGATCACTAGCATAATGTCTCAAGATAGATACATGAAAAACATCGTGCATACACCTCAAAGAATCAGGCAAGGCTAGTCGATAGGCCACGATCCCCTTCCTTTCCACAACCTCGAAAGGTCCCATGAACCTAGGAGAGATTCTATCCCCCTTTCCAAACTTGATCGAACTCTTGTGCGATTTCACCTGCAAGAAGACTCGATCGCTAACTTCATAACTGCAGTCAATGCGATGCGCATCGACATAACTCTTCTGTCGATCTTTCTCTTCCTTGATCCTTTGTCTTATCATTTTCATTTTCTCTTCCATTTATTGGATCGCTTCTGGTCCTACCAGGAACCTATCCTCAAGTCGATCCCAACTCAAAGGCATCCGACATGGTTTCCCATAAAGAAACTCGAATGGTGCCATATTAATGGTGCTTTGATAACTATTGTTGTATGCAAATTCGACCATTGGAAAGAACTCTTCCCAATGCTTATGTTGGTCCATCACATACATGTGCAACATGTCCTCCAAGATTTGGTTCGTTATTTATGTCTTCTTTTCTATCTCCTTGTGATATGCGGTACTAAAGTTAAGTTGGGTTCCTAAGGCCTCTTGGAAACTAGTCCACAATCGTCATGTAAACATCGATCCTCGATCAGATATGATCCTCTTAGGAGCGCCATGCAACCTCACAATATCGTTGATGAAAAATCTAGCTATGTCAGGTGCCTGATACGTTGTAAGCACAGGGATAAAATGAGCACTCTTCATCAGAGTGTCAACTATCACGAAAATTGAGTCATGCCCCCTTTCCATCAGCAACAATCCAACAATGAAGTCCATCGAAATGACCTCCCATTTCGATTCTGGAATAGCGTCTGGTTGTATTAATCATGTTGGATGTCTATTTTCTTCCTTCACTTGCTGACATTCTACACATAGTTGACTATGTCCACCTTCATTCCTTTCCAAAAGAATAAGGGTTTACGGTCTCCCCTCATCTTCGTGACTCCTCGATGAGCCATGTACACTACTCTATGAGCTTCGTTTAAGATCAAAATTCTCAACTCGTCGTTGGGCGGTATATAAATTTGATTATTATATCTCATTAATCCGACATTTTCCATAGTAAATCCCTCAAATTTTGGTACCAACATGGTTCTTTTTCCGATAAATTTCGTAACCTCCTTATACCAGTCATTATCGCACTGTAAGGTTATAATATTTTCACGTAGATTCGTCTGAAGAGGTATCACTGAAAATATGCATGGCCTCTAACTCAATGCATCAACCACTCTATTCATTATTCTTTTTATGTAGGTAATCTTGAAATCGTACTCGCTAAGCAGTTCCGACCAACGCCTTTGTCGCGTGTTCCAGTCGCTTTGCATAAAAATGTGTTGTAAACCACAGTGGTTCATTTTTAGTTCGAATTTCTATCCAATCAGGTAGTGTATCCACACTCTTAGGGCATACATAATGGATAATAAATCCAATTCATACGTCACATAGTTCTCCTCATGATTTCTTAACTTTCTCGACATGTAAGCGATCACTCAACCGTCTTGCATCAAGGATTCACCTAAGCCTTCCTTGGATGCGTTAGTGCATACCAATAAGTCCTCGTCCATGCCAGGGACTTTTAGTATTGGTGTTGTCATCAACATCTCCTTGAGTCGTCGAAACGGTTCCACGCATTTCTCAGTCCATACAAACTTCTTGTTTTTCTTATGCAATCCCATAATCAGATTTGCTATCTTTGAAAAACCCTCGACGAACCATCGATAATATCCCACTAAACCGATGAAGCTATGCACTTCTGGGACATTCGTCGACGCAGGCCATTCCATAATAGCCTCTACCTTCGTTGGATCCACAAAAATTCCTTCACTGGAGATGACATGCCCTAAGTAATGAATCTTCAATTGATAAAAAATGCATTTCGACAGTTTCCCAGACAATTTTTTCTCTCGTAGACATTGTAGTACCAAGTGAAAATGTTCATCATTTTCTTCCATTGTCTGAGAATATATTGAAATGTCATCCATGAATACTTGAAAGAACTTTTCCAAGAATTTGCGGAACACCCCATTCATCAAGCTCATGAATACCCCTGGGGCATTTGTCACTCCAAATGGTAAAATAGTAAACTTGTAATGTCCAAAATTTGTCTTAAAAGCGTTCTTAGGAATGTATTCCTCCTTGATGCGTAACTGTTGATACCCTGATCTAAAGTCAATCTTCGAAAACATCATCATGCCCTTCATCTGATCAAACAGATCATCTATCCTTGGCAACAGATACTGCTTCTTGATTGTTGCCTTGTTCAATTGACGGTAGTCAATGCAGAGTATTCATGACCCTGCAGAGTCTTCATGACCCATCCTTCTTCTGTATGAAAATAAAAGTCACACCCCATAGTGACACACTTGGACGTATAATTCTTTGGTCCAACAACTCCTTCAGTTGAATTTTCAACTCTTGTAACTTAGGGGTCGACATCCGATAGGGCATTATTTCTATTGGTTCAGTCCCAGGTTTTAGTTTGATGGTAAATTCCAATTCCCTCTCTTGCGGCAACCTTGGTGACCCCTCTGGGAAGATGTCTACAAATTCTCGTACTACCGGAAGGTTTTATATTCCTTCCTCCATGCCCTTTTTGTTCAACGCAAGAATCACATATATCTTGCATCTTTTGCGCATGCTCTTCCGAAGTTGTAGGGAAGAGATGAACCTTAGGGAAACTCCCTGGTTCCTTCCTACAATCACACGTCTTTGTCCCTCACCATCGACCAAACTCAACCATTTCGTCTTACAGTTGAGTATCGCCTCATGCAATTCCAACCAGTCCATATTGATCACGACATCATAATATCCTAAGATCGTGACGTACAGGTTGGCCTTCATGAAAACATATCCCAGGTTAAGTCTATAACCTGTAACCTTTCTTACAACCTTCTGTTTGGCTCCCAAATCCATTTCTACATAGCTTATAAACTTGTTCTGTTCGACTGCCTTTACCTTAATTCTTTTTAGCGCTGCACTAGAAATAAAAATCTATGTAGCCCCTGGATCTATTAAAATACTAAAGGTCTGGTCAGCAATGATACCTTATGTCTCAAGCACAGTAGAATGGTTCTAGGCCTAGCAGTTATTCATCTCTACATGAATTCGATGGGCCTTGCCCAAATATTTAATGGTAGTGGGTCCGACCGATATGGATTCTCTCGCCCTCTTAACTGGGCAGTCATGCTTGTAATGTGGATCTCCACATGTCCAACATCTGGTCTTCGGTCCAATACTCCTGGTCACCGAAGTAGAAGTTGATGGCCCACAAGCCTGTAACCCTAATTTGTTCTGCTAAACATGTCTGAATTGTTGTTGCTACGGTTGACACTGCTTCTGGTGTTGTGTTCCTCTTTAGGGAGTCCACTGTTAAGGCTCCAATCATTGGGGTGTCGTGAATGTGGATCCTCTCAGAGTGCCTCGATACCCTGGTGGATTTCTAGCTGGTGTATGATTCTTTTGCACATCATATGTCACCTGTCCTGTCGGTCTTGTTGGAGTCTTGCTCTAATTCCCACTGATGAGATCCTCCTAAGCTATGAGGGCCTTCTAGACAAAATTATGCAACATCTGAGGCATTAAAATCTTCTCTTTTGCACGGATGTTGACATTAAGTTCAAATACAAAATTGTTGACCTTAAGATTCTCGGTGTTCAGATGCAGAGCATACTGAAGAAGATCCATGAAATGGGCCTCGTACTTGGTCACCATACGACCACCCTGTCATAAGGCATTGAACTCATTGAACTGATGCTCAATGAATTCCTCTGATAGATACCTCTCCCTGAACCACTCCTAGAACAATTCCCATGACACGTCTTCAACGACCATGTTCATTTGTGGCAGGAGCATCTTCCACCATAGTAGAGCGCTCCCCTTCAGCTGAAATACTGGCATGTGGACCTTCATGTTGGAGTTATAGTCATGAATTTCAAATCACATCGCCATATTCTCCAACCATGCCCTAGCAGCTGTGCCATTCGTGGCACCTAAGAACTCAGGAAACTTGACCTTCTTGAGTTCTCAGTGAATGTTACTAGTAATGGCTGGGATGCATGGTGGACCCTAAGGGGGTACCGATGCCCTGGCCTCATCTCTATATAGACTGCTAATCAGGGCCTCTAACATCCTCTAGAAGGACCTCATCAACCCAACCAAATCCCCCACAACTATCTATTCCTAGCCGAAGACTTGTTCTTCTCCTTGGGGGTTAGACCCCTTTGGCGTGGATGCTACTAGAGGTCTCATGCCTCCTCCCCTAGAACCACGTTGTCTACCTCTGCGGTGTCCTCTAACCATGATTACCTGCACGAATACAAATTAATTTAATTAGCGAAAATTTATAATCAAGTGTCTATTCAGTGGAAGATGTAATGATCCCAAGTCGCGGTTCGAACCCACTCTGATACCATATGTAACGGCCCTGACCATTATGACACAAAAACGACATACAATAGGAATTTTTTTTTAAAAAATCATTAGGAAAATAATGTCAACAATAAAATCGTAGAAACACAACTTGACGACATCATAATGAATGAATTACACACGACACATCATCGTAATAAATGACATCGCAACCGACACATCCACAATTTAGTAACGACATATAATCAACCATCATCATAAATGAACAATGACACAAAGTAACAGCATAACCTGTTACTCATCACTGAAATAAATAATAACGCAATCAATGCATCAACGAAGGATAGCGACACATAAACATAAAAGGCATAGCAGATTAGCACATCAAGCTTGGAGAAAATTAAGACAACACTCATCAGATAAAGAATATAAAATGACTACCCGCCCATCCTACTCTACAAGGTTAGGACCTCTAGGACACATAAGCAATGCTCAAGATGAGGTTCCCATCGATTTTGACCATTTAAGGTCTCAGGGTTGGAGACTATTCTAAGGAACAACGAGGTATCTACATCCCACATGACACAATCAAGTCCAAGCCGACTAAACTAAAAACATCATCAATGATCATCTAGGTGCAAAAGAATTATAATAAACCAACACATGTAACATACAATTCCATGGTGCAAGAGGACTTAAATACTAAATCCATCTAGAAATGACATAAGCTGAGGCACAATAACCTACTTATTTAAATTTTTAGGCGCAAACAAACATCTACTTAATTTCCAGGTGCATGATTAAATCATTCATCAAATTACAATAATCAACATCATTATAAAGGTAAGCATATGATCCATTTCTAGATTAATATATTCACTTATCGATCATTGCACGCAAATGATCCAATCATAAGGAAATCATATCTCCACATTGTGACAAACGCATTAGTAAACTAAGGCATAAACATGAACAAATTCTAAACCATCATACATGACATAAAATCCATTGCGCAAGAAGTCAAAATATTTAACTATCAATCATTATATGAAATCGATAAACAAACGAACTCTAATATCAATCAAGCTAATCATCGACGCAGGGTAAATACATTCATTACTTTTATTTGCGCAAAAGCATAAGATCTAACCATCATAAAAATCCATAAGCGTAGGAAGACAAACTCTAAAATCATTTAACACATATAATTGGTGCGTCAGTAATCGAAGTACTTAATTAATCACCTACCTTAATTTCAAAACATCTTAAATTGAGGTGCAAGAGTACATTAATTAATTTACTGCACAAATATATCTAAGGTCCAACAATCATTCACTATCATAAATTCCTTGTGCACAAGAAGTCTAAACACAACCAGTAATAACCGCCTTAAATCATGGCGCAAGAAAACATAACACTTAATCAATCGATTTAAACCAAGGGCTACATGTCCATGAGTCAAAATTCTCCATTCATTATCCATTATTGTGCCAGTCTAATGTCTAACACCTCCCTTCATCACTAGTGCTATTATGATGTCACCCCTACTCGTGTAGTTATAATTATACATATTCCTCATCATTGATATGAATGTTGAACAATAATCGCATTCAATAATTATCACACACTCATCATTACTCAATAAAATAATCATAATCGATAATACACCTTTATAACATTATTGAGTCAACAATCATTATTAAACTGGCCGTCATTAAAATTTACATAGAATCATTAATCAATAAACAACAAATTCAATAATAGACCATCATAATACTATTAAATCAACATGCAATAATGAAAACTTACCGTCCTTAAATAATTACAAAAAGAATATAAAGTTGAGGGTGAAATCCCGCTATACAAGGAAACAACCATTCATTAAGCAAATCCTGTGTTTTTAAAAAATATTAAACTCAAAATAAAATCATTAAACTTAAGATGGAAAAACATCGGGAATTAACGCCCCAAATTCGCTGAGGTACACGCCTAATAAAAGGAGTGTGGCTACGATTTTGCTTAGGTGGGAGGTAATTTCCTTGGGAGAAAAACTGTCAAATTGAAGAGGGAAAAACTTTCTATCAGCAGAGGTAAAAGATGGTCTATTCGCTGAGGAAAGGGCTATCGACACGCCGAGGAAGAGACTATCTATATGCTGAGGAAAGGTTGTCAATACGCTAAGGAAGAAGAGGGTTGTCAAGATGGCCGAAATTAATGAAAGACAGAGATAAATTAATTTCTTTTTAACCAAGAAGATGTAGGGACCTCCACCATGAAGTTTGTTGTAGAGAGAGACGAACAACAATGGTTAAAACACTAAGAAAACGTAGGGTAAAAGAAAATCTTTTTGGGCAAATTCAAGGAAATTTTGGGTGAAAAATGAAGAGAAAAAGGCCACTCGCAAGGAGGTCGCATTGGTAAACGCATAGAGAAACTCCAACTTGTTGAGGTGAAAATGCATACAGAAACCATCAATGGATGAGGTGATAAATGCTAAGAGACATGTCAATTGTTGAGGTTAAAACATAGAGAGAATTCCAATTGTGGAAGGGAAAAAGAAAAGAGGATATCAACTCGCCAAGGTTTAATAAAACACATACACACATAGTTGATATGATGGGAAACCCTTCAAGAGGAAGCTCCAACGTGGGAGAAATTCCTGCATCAGACACAACGAAGGGACTCGGGGTTGAGCACTAGCGTGAGGTCTGAGTGTGAGAGAGAATCTCACTCAAATGCAATGAATATGATCAGGATTTAAACATGAGGAGTAAGATCTGCAAGAGGGCACAATTCTCACTCCATACACCAAGAATAAGCTTGGGATTAAACGCCAAGGAAGGCCAGGGCATTTGCGAGACAATGAAGGAGAATTACTAGGAAAGAGGAGAATGCAACGCTGTGGCGCTTACCTATACAGAAATATGGAAAAAAAAAAGCACGGTTGGGAGAAATCTTTCCAGGAGCAGAGATAAATTAGGGTGAAATAACTTGTCCAATAAGTAGAGAACCACCATCCAATTCACCAAACAGGAAGGAAAAAATCATAATGGGGAACAAGGAAGATTTAAGCAACGAATGCTCCAGGACAAGGAAAATTTCCATAATAAAACAATCGATGAGAGTTTGAGGCAACGAAAGAAATCTAGTCAAACAAGTCAATAAATCGATGAGTCTATGGACTGAAACGTCTTGGGCAGAAGGGTTGCAGGGAGGATTAAGTAGGTCTAGCAAGAATCCACCCATGAAAGCGAGTGTTATACATGTAATCATAAACATACATTTTTCTTAAATAAACCGAACAAATTTGTATTTCATTGAACATAACAATATCAATTGGAATTACCAACTACTTTTCCAGAATCCATTACAATATTCATTAATATATAAATCCACATACAAATATATTTAACGAATATACCAATGCAAAAGTTTACACATGCGTACCATAACTGAACGCAAAAAATCTAAAGTGGTTGTCCTGTGCTTGCGCTCTGTCCAACTCCTTCTTGCTAACCATTGAGACCTCACCGGTACCTCCCAACAGATGCTAGGGGTACTCTTCTTCCCCCTGAGCCTCCCAAGTTGCAAAGGGGTCACGTACACAAACCAAAGAAATCTAGCTCGCAGTTAGCCTTGCAAGTTCAAGCTACCACTCTCTATCCGAGATGGGTATCCCAACTCCCACAAGAAAAACAAGTCAAGAAACATCCAGCATCATAACCTTACGCATATCATATGTGATCCATTCCCCTCCTGTTATAACCCTAAATTGCACCACACATACTTACCTGGCATCAGGACAACTTATATCCCTTCTTTGCCAAAACTCTGCTGAGAAAACTCTTTAAAAACCCT